>JAHPZR010021427.1:0-7500 GCA_019787425.1 Platygyra sinensis | reverse complement strand
TGTAGGGTTAGCCCATGGGACAGATTAAAGAGAGATCGACACTTTGATTTGCTTTCCAGGCGTCTGAAATAAGGCGATTCTTACGTACCTTTTTAAAGATCCCGACAAGAAAAAAAATCTTTACGAAAGTAAAATGCTGTAGCCAGCCACTTAAAACACCTTCTTACTGTTTTATTGTGCTAAGTGCAAATTAGACGACTATACATTTTTCGCACGACGCTGAAAAAACTGGTACCCGTTCTTGTTTTGCTCGCCTCAGGCAATTGTCTGGTTTAATAATTGGTTAGAAATGCACGCGTAAAATTCTCTGCAATCACTTTATAAATCACTCCTTAAGCATCACACGGACTTTGTTGTTCCAAATATGGAATTCGCACTCTAAAACAGGCCATAATCAATAAAAAAAATGAATCGCTTAGAAATGTCTGCCATAAATGATCATGAAAGTGTCCGAGAGTTTAAAAGATATTCTTTCTCACTTAAACTCAAGCGAAGAAGAAAATGAAGAAATAAAATTGTAATTACTTATGCTAATTAATAACACATTTCAAAACACCATAACAGTTAGAACTACATGTGTTTTAATTTGATGAGCTTTCGAAATAATCAGAAAGACAGGTACCAGGTCTTTTGACATCGACACACGTCATAAATACTATGTGTAAACTTTTACGAACTCACTTTCAATCTTACGCCCTTTTTGGAACTGTCGTGATCATTCCAGTTTAAAAAGTCAAAAGTACGAACTTAATTAATAAATATGAAAAACTTAGTGAACGCAATTTTCTAAAAATACTGACAAATCGAGTTACCTTTGTTGTGTAACTTGATAATAGATTCCTTGTTGAGCCTGTTGAACTTGTTTTCCTTATTTTCAAATCAACAGTACGAGAAACACGGATCACAGCCCTTTAATGACGTTTCAAAGATACCATAGATCGGGCCTGTTTCCGTTAAATTTAAGTTTCTTCGAAAACAAAATGAAAAAGCATTTGGTTGGCGGGACCCATAAGCCAGCCGTACACTGTGTCAATGTGATCCGATTTACAAAAATGTATTTATCAAATTTGTACTGATCAAAATCATAAAATTGATTAAAAAGTTTTGTAAAGACAGATTTCGACGGTATGCGATTTTTTGCAATTATTGCCACCGCAATACTAAGCAAAAGATGATTTATTCGAGAGAAGTAGCGTTGAAGGCGTGGGCTACGCGACAGTTGTAAGAGAAATCAACAATCATTTGTTTGTGAAGTTTATATGAAATAATTCATATTTGTACTGAGGTTGCAGACGAAAGTGAAGAGTGATCATTGCAGTAAATTTTCCAATTTAAGCAACTGGAAAGAAGAAGCCTGAAAAATATCAGGGCTTTAACGGGATTCGAAACCGTGACCTCCACGATACCGGTGCGATGCTCTACCAACTGAGCTAGAGGAATCCTTCTTTCCAGTTGCTTAAATTGGAAAATTTACTGTGATGATTACTCTTCACTTTCATCTACAACCGCAGTACAAATATGAATTATGTCATAAAACTCACATCTGATTTCACTGCACGGGAAGATATGAACTCAATAAATTGACCTCGCTCCCAATTTGTGGCTTCATAGCTCATTTGGTAGAGCATCGCACCGGTATCGCGGAGGTCACGGGTTCGAATCCCGTTGAAGCCCTGATTTTTTTCAGGCTTCTTCTTTCCAATTGCTTAATTAAATTGGAAAATTTTACTGCGACGATCACTCTTCGCTTTAATCATTTGTTTATCACAAGTCTGAAATAAAGGAGTTCTTACCTTTTTCAAGAACCTCACAAGTGAAAAAAACCTAGAGGAGCAAGATGCTGCAACCCCACTTGAGCATCGGAAAACTATAATGACTGTTTCATTGTTCTTGAAGGAAATCTTGATTTCTGTGAATGTTTCGTGCAGCGGCGCTGATAAAACTGGTACCCGGCGTTCTTGCTTAACTCTGCGCAAACCGTAATCGTCTGGTTCTCTAATAGCCACAAAGGATCAGTCGTTGTTGCGACACTGACATGAAAAGATAATTGTTAAGATTATTTTGACTGTAAAAGTTACAATTCCTCATTTGTTCTTCACAGATAGGCTTGGTGGGATGTCCGTCCTTGGCCATGAGTTGAAATTAATATAGAGTTTTCTTATAACAAAATAAAGCGGTAGAAAATAGGAAGGCAATTCATTTTAGCTGCCCATTGAGGACGAGAATGTTAACTATTGAATATTACATAACTGCCAACGAATAGACCATTTTACAATAGTGACCTAGCCTCTGAATGGCTGGGAGTGACCTTGATTTGATACAGAACTCACTGCTGTTTTTGTGTAAATTACGTTGTTCTTATGCTAACTAGCTATAGTTTGCATTTAAAGCAACGTTACCTTTAGCCTCGCCTGCATTCATAGGTCAGGTAACTTAACACAGAACTGTACAATGGCCCATTGGTATACCAATTGGTAAGAAAACAGTTTCCATCGACACAACAAATTTCAAGTGCCAAATGAGAGAGACCTGAAATCAATGTGGTTCGCTGTTATATAGCATTACAGCAGTCACAGGAAATAACACGTGGCTTTTTAGTCTGTAAGCAACAACAACAAGGTTTGCTTGTCTCTGACTTTTTGAAGAACTGAAGAAATATCATCTGGAGTGGAAATGAGTTAGCATACTCAGATACAAATACAATAAGCCACGCCCCCATAAGCTACACAGCTTTTATCTTCGCCGTGCTTAAATAAAGGATGTCTGTCTGTCTGCCATACTTGTTAGACACCAGACTTTATTTACTAAATGAATACAAGCGTATGAATTACAATGGTCTAATAAATAATTTTTCTAATTGCCTCATGAAAAAGTATAAAATAAAACAGAAAACCATAGCAATGCTAGAAGTAATTTGTAATAACATAAGACACGAGAGAGTGTTTCATCGAGATATCCAAACACCGAGAAAAGAGTTGAAAATGTGACGCACAGCGGAGTATTTTTCACGAAATCTGAGGGTTTGGACATCCGATGAAACACTGTCTCGAGTGTTTGATAGATCTTCTAAATTAAAACAAGAGTTAAGGAGTAAACGGAGAAGTAAAATCGTCAAAATCTAATATGCTAATTAAGACCGGGTATCCAAACCTCCTTCACGGTTGTGATTTTCTTTGTTTTAACTTGGTGAATTATTAATGAGTGTGAAAAATAATCTTGAAAAGCTGACAGTATAGAAATGATTGCAGAAACAACAAGTCGGGTTTACTTTAGCGACTTGTATCGTCAAGAATTACTTTAAGTGTTTATTGTTAACTGAGCGTTTTTTGTGCCGCTGCCAGTAGATTTGATAAGCGAGTGACCATGACACCGCAAGATCGTATTATTTTGTTACTTTCGACGTTCAAGACTACTCTGTAATGTCTTCATCCCGGGATGGGTACCCTAGACCAATTGGGTGGGGTTGTGCGGCCCCTCTACCCAAAACCCTAACCCTACTTATTTTACCAAAATCTGCGATTTTCCCTGCCCTATTTATGACCTGGCCAGAAATTCGATACTCCATTTGACCTTATTCTTAAATCATTACTCTGTTTCAGACCTGTCTTATTGTTAGGTCCCTAGTCCAGACTAACAAATGAGTTGTGAAGGAAGAAGTAGCTTTTTCTTAAAACAAAACCAATTCAAGACTAAACTGCTAAAACACAGTATACCCTGATTAAAAATATAAAACAAACAACGGTGATAAACATTAAAAACATGCACTTTATAAACTTGATGTTTTTATCTGTTGACGTAGCCTGACAGCCTCGAGTTAATTATGGGCTTGTTACAGTCCACGATCACAATCAGGGTCGGGTTGTTCAAAGCCCGATTAAACTAACCTAGTGTTAGCGAGAATTTTGATTTCAGTTTTGTAACTTTTTGGTTAAGTAAACTGTTTATATTGTTTGCCCTTCAGTTTTGAGCTGTAATAATCTCATACTGCACCAAACTTGGTGAAAAACACTTTTAAATTAGAAAAAATAATACTTCAGTTAACGTTTAATCCTGGGTTAACGTTAACCGGCTTTCGAACAACCCGGCCCTGGGGCCGTTAAGTTACCGGGGCTTTCGAGAAACAGGCCCCAGGTTTAGAACTCATCGAGGTCACAATTTTTTTTGCTGACCAGGTACTGGTTTTTTGATTGTATCGCCGGCTCAAGTTGGGTTAATCAATTGTAACAAGAAGATTCACTTTTGGATAGTTTAGTTTTAATTTATATTATGAGCATTTTTCTTATTAGCATTTTGCCTCTTAAGTTGGAAACGTTTATGTTGCTGGTTTATATTTGATAAAACTCGCTGCTAAGAAATTATGCGTATTATCAGGCAAATTATACCCAGGAAATAAGCTGACTAATTGATTTCTCGCAAGATGTATTAATTATAATCGTATCGGTGAGGTCACGTAACTAATCTCTTTCCAATCCAGGCAGAATGTTTTCTTGTTGGCTTCGTTTAACGGGTCTAATAAGTTTCCAACAGGTTGACGTGGCCTTGAGTTGCCTCACCAACTTGACGGTCGAAACTAAAGATCTGCAAAAAATACCAGTACAAAATTGTGTTATTTACTTTGCTCTGAGTTAGTAAAGAAGACACAATGTACGCCATGGTAGTTAAACTGATATGTTGTTACATAGATCTATGGTTCTATACTCAAACCAACGAACATTCACTGAGTAAGGATTTCTTATCAATTTGAAGTCATGGTCGTGTAACGTTGTCATTGATGGACTAACATCGTTAATCTCAGTGGACGAAATTGAGGCACTTTTCTTCTAAAATGTACTAAATGTTGTTTATTCCTATTTTTGCGTGGCTATGTTTGTTTGTTTTGTGTTCTTTTGCATTTTTAACTTTTCATATAGTGAGCACCCCTTATTTTTTTGCTCTGATATAATATTGTAAATTCTTCTTTTGTTCTAACTCTGGAGTGAAATAAGGTTCAGCTGTCGCGAGTTATTGAAAAGCCTGAGGCAAAATGTTTCCAATTTTTCATTCCTATGGAATCTCTTTAACTTTACCCCAGTCTAACAGCAAATATCACTGTATCGTCATTTTTTGAACTGTATCATCAACTCAGTTGGAAAGAACTATGGAAGGCAAAGTTATCAACATTTTGGGGGTTTAAGCTAAAAACTCGGCCTCCCAGAGTTCTCAGTGCATTCTGATTGGCGATAATAAATTTGTCAAAAAAGACGTTCTAAAAGATTAATCAAAACTTTTTGAAGTGGCGCAAGTACATGTAAAGAGATCTTCACAGTAAATATCTATTTTGTTGTTGTTTATAGTAATTACCTTTGTAAACGTTTATCTACTTTGATTACTGTTTGTTATTTTACTCTCTGGAAGGATAGGTTTTATAAATATTAATTAATTTATTTAGCTGAAGGGAAGTTGACGTGCATTGTGACACCAGCCATTTAAAATGTCTTCTTTGTAAATAGGTCAACAACGTTGAAGGAACAAGTTCTATCTTTTTTCCCATGCAGGGGCCCACATTTAACTCTACTTGGTCTACCATACCTTGTTGTCGTTAGAGAAAATTGCATCGTCAGATGTTGTGTTGATACTTTCCACTTGTAAGACGCTCTCAGAACCCAGCTGCATGGTCAGCGACTGAGATTCGTATAGTGGAACTAACGGAACAGCCCCGTTTTGAGGGGGATCTGGGTCGAATCGAACTGTATTGTTTCTCTGGGAAGGTCCAGAAGGAGGAGGGTTGCTAAATTACAAGACAAACGAAGATCAATAATAAAGTAATAAATTGGTATTTTAAGAGGAAGCCTCTAATCAACTAGAGGTGAAAATACTGAAACTGCAGTCAGGGATGACTTCGACCATGCGACAATTGTAGACAGGGCTCGTAATTATCACGGGACTTTTTCTAGAGGCCTGGTATTCGCAGAGAGACAATAACGCGGGAAAGGAACACATTGACATCCCGGATGTTTACAAATCCCTCGCGTAATCACGCGCAGCGGTCGTTAGCTGTTCCGTAGCATACCCAGAACTGTGAACCGTTAGAAAGCCGTCACTCAGTTTGCTTTTTAAAAAAAACCGACGAAGTCCAAAGTTATTTGGTCGAAACGTCTTTGAAGTTTTGTTAACTTTGTTTCTAACGTTAACAAGAGTCAGTGTCAAGCACAAATTTTAACTCCGAACTAGTGGTGATTTCAGAAGCAAAAAGGGTTCTCTAAAAATAATTGTCTACAATACATTAAAAGTCTAAAATACAGGAGAGTAATAAAGCTAAAAATCGTGATACTACAACTAAGGTTTAAAACTACTAGACTGAAAAATTATAATGGCTAAACCTGCTGTCAAGACAACTTTATTTCGAAGATTACCTCCCTTCGACGAAGAGCTAACGCTCGAATCTCTTTACGGTGGCCAATTCACATTATTAACGCAGCTGATAAAACCAGATTATCTTTACCTAATTTATAGTCTTTCAGGAAATCGGTTTTGCTAAACGTGTGCAATGATCCTTTGCAATGGCAAAGTGTCCTACGAAATCGAAACCTTACTTTATATCATTTCGCGTTTCTCATGTGCCACTGATCTTGAGTTCAGTGTCACTTACCTGAGAGGAAGCAGAAGAAACATCAGTGACATCACGAGAAGGCCAACGAACACTGCCACGGGTATCGCTGTTAAAAGTTGAAAATTAATTTTTCAATCTCCGCTGACAAGACAAGACAACTTTGTTACATTTTTTTGCACATAGTACAGTAGACAGACCTGGCACCGCAGGTAGCAAAAGCTAATCGAGGCCGCGGGCCAGGAACAATAAAAATAAATGACATCTGCTAACCTTAATTAAAAGAAACGTATTACAGAAAAGGCAAAAGAAGAACTACTTAAGAGAAACTTGTATTCATTAGTTCATTAAGGCTTCATGGTCAATTCGAAGTATTTAGGACAGAACAGGATTGGAGCTGAATATGGATTTGAATAAGGAAGTACAGCTATGACGAGTAAAAATTAACTTTTGGTGAGAATCAACGCCTCGCAAAAATAGTTTGCACAGTCTTCAATGTTATGAATAACGAACATGCACCAAAAAGCATCAAAGAACTGATCGGATTTAGAAATAATAAATACAATCTAAGAGGAAGTGACATTTTAAAGCGGCCAAAGGCCAGCACTACAACTTACGGCCTTAAGTCGTGGAGGTTTACGGCACCAAAACTCTGGAACTCATTACCTGACTCAAGCAGAACAGTTCGAACTTTCAAGGCTTTTAAAAACAATATTTGAACACTAGATCTGTCAGGTCTACTATGATAATAATTTTTTATTCGCTTTTCACGCAATACAAATTATCATAGTTTCTTGTATCCATTCATTTCTTTATTGTAATTCTTTTTTTTTACGCATGATGATTAATTTGTATTAGAAATTTGAATTCTACTTTGTACGCCATTGATGTTTTAATTTGTATTAGTTATCTCA
>JAHPZR010021426.1:0-12773 GCA_019787425.1 Platygyra sinensis | reverse complement strand
AAATGGCTTTGTGTGTGAACTGTAGCAGTCAGACAAATTATATTTGCTTGAGCTGCAACAAAACCATCTGCAACAAATCTGCCGAATGCTCTGTTCCTGCCAACGAGGAAACACCCGGGTGGAAGATGGGAGTTTCTGTTGCCTTCTGTTTGCCTTGCTCCAAACGTAAACAAGGGTCAGACAACCTTGGTGGTCAGGGCTCAACTAAGAAACCGCTTGCTAAGGAAACCAAGTTCCCTGCAGTGTCACGCAATGCCAAGGTTCCCTCGACATTGTCAAAAGAACCAACTGCAGGCAGAAAGTGCCTAACACTAAGGGAGAAGGTTGAGGTTATTCAGCTGTCTGGCACAGGAGGGATAAGTGCCAGAAAGTTAGCGGACAGATTTGGATGTGGCAAGACACAAATCACAAAGGCACTAAAAAACAAACAAAAAATCATGTCAGAGTGGAATTCCAACGAGAGCTCATCAACGCAAAAGAGATCAAACAACGAGAAGTTCAGCGACGTTAATCAGCTGTCATGGGAGTGGTACGCACGAACACGCAAGTCCAACATTCCCGTCAGTGGACCTCTCCTGGTTGAAGAAGCAAAACTAATTGCTGAAAGCCTTGGCGAAGAAAAACTTCAAAGGTACAAATGGTTGGTTGCAAAAATGGAAAAGAAGGCACAACATCACTGAAATGAGTATCGCTGGAGAAGAGAGAGACGTAAGTGCCGAGAAGGTCGAAAGCTGGCAGGAACGGGTTAAGGAAATCACCCGAGGCTACGCCCCACATGATGTGTGGAACGAGGATGAAACTGGGTCTTTCTGGAAGGCCCTGCCTGAAAAATCCTTATCAGAGAGAGGGAAGTGTTGTAGAGGTGGGAAAAATTCTAAGCAGTGAGTTACTGTTGCTTTCTTTGTGAATGCAGCTGGTGGAAAAGAAAGCCCAGTTCTGATCGGCAAAAGTAAAAAGCCCCGCTGCTTTTCGAAGTTACAAGACGCCTCCCATCCCTGTGGTGCTAACTATTTCAGCAACGATAAGGCACGGATGCGAACTGAAATTATGACTGACATCCTCACTAAACTCAACACTCGTATGAAGCGTGAGGGTAGAAATATCCTTATGTTTCTTGACAATGCACCATGCCATCCTCCGACGCTGAAGGGTATGTTTTCAAATATTCGAGTGGAATTTCTTCCAAAGAACACAACATCGTGTACCCAGCCCCTTGATGCAGGCATCATCAAGACATGGAAGGTGTACTACCGTTGAAAGCTTCTTCAGTACGTTGCCAGCCAAATTGATGTCAAGCAGTGTGCAAGTAATGTTATCAAATCAGTCAATTTGTTGATGGCCATGAGGTGGATGGTGAGTGCCTGGGAAGAAGTCAAGCCAGAAGTGATTATTAAGTGCTTCAAGCACGTTGGCATGAACCCAGAGGAGAACCAAGCAGAGGAAGATGATGATCCATTTGCTGGAGAAGAGCTCCTGGATTTAAATGAGCAGGTTGCGAAAGTTTCTGGGGAGACAAACATTGATGCTGCTACATACGTCGCTGATGCCGACTCCGAAGCTCTCTCCCATGAGCCCTGTGTTGATACTGGTGATCCAAACTGGCGGAGGAATCTTCGGGCAGAGATAATGAAAAGTCACAAATCAACGGAAACAATGCAACGTGATGACAAGGATGACAATGAAGACATGGACCAACCTCTTAGTCGTCCTGAGGTGGGCTCGGTCAAGGATGCCTTGCGGCTCGCCAAGCAGTTGGTAGAATTCGCTGACTGGAGGGGTGAGGAGCAGTTATCGGTGGCGCTTGGACAGGCTCACGACCTGCTGTGTGATTTGCAGGTCAAGTCATCCAAGCAGTCATCTCTTGACTCTTTCATTGTCAAAATGTGAAGGACAATTTGCAGCCAAAATAAGTTACTGTCTAGCTTATGCAACTTGTATTTGTGCTTTCGTTTCAGTTTTGGTAGAAATTAATTGGTTAGTACATGATTTGTAAAACTGTACTGTAGTTACAGTATTCAGGACTACTGTTCTTGTTCGTCAAAAAAAGCGATGCAACGCCACCTGGAGTAATAAAAGAGTCAACTTTCTTTCACGAGAACTGTCTCAATCGCTGTATTAAATAATTTGGGTGACACAAACAATAATCATCATAGACCCTAAGATGGTTTCCCTAGAATAAAGTTGGACCAAAGTTAAACGTCAAGTTTATAAAATGAAAGTTTTTAATATGTTAATCACCGCTGTTGTTTTATATTTTTAATCAAGCTATGATGGCCGAAGACCAGGAGTTTATTACAATGGGTTTCGAAAAGCAACACTGGCAAAAGGGGTTAGGTCTCCGCAATTGCCATATGTAAATTACCAAAAATTTAGAGCCCTTATGGTCTGACCTCTGGTAAGCGACCACCTCCTGTAAGTGACCACATATTCTTGACATTATGGGCGGTCGCTTACGGGAGGTTTGACTGTATTGCATTGAGCCCGCCTTGGTTACCCCCGCTGACCGAAAAACTATCATGCACTATCATCTGCTCGGTCAAACGGAAAAAACTATCATGAACTATCATGTCAAATTTGAACATGTTCAAACTGTACGATAGTTGGTGATAGTTGATGATAGCACTTGAATGATAGTTCGTGTTCAAATGTGCGTGATAGTTGAAACTATCATCAACTATTATGACCGTTTGAACGGGCCTTAACATGAAGTAACAACATGTATAAAGATGAAGTGAAAATGTAACTAGATTACAGCAACCCACACTGGGCAGGGGGCAGGCACTGCATGACTTAAAGACGTTTGCGCCCATTGCTACTGCGCATCTCTAGTGCGCACGCTATTCATTGGTCACGCGAGTGCCACGTCATTTTCAGGCGAGCGCACGCGTTTACTTTGTGTCCAAATATTTTTGTTGGATGTTCGGTGGCCCCCACTTTTTTTTTGGCGGATCACTTCCTTTTCTGATTCTTTCCATTATACTAAAAAACAAAAAAATTCTGTATGTGGGAAGTTTTAATTATTTCTCATATACTATTCAAATAGGGTCGAATTGGTAAGTGGATACAGGTGTGCGTAACTTAGAAGTTGTATTTTTTAAGGCCAATTCTAACTGATTTAATGACATATGTAGCAAAGATCTATCAAATAGGCTTATATATGCTGTTTCAAATACACATAACTTAGATATGATTCTTCAACTTAAGTATATGCCGATAGTAATGAATCCAGCTAGAATTGCCTCGAATGACTGGAAATCCTAGAAATGCTATGGTCTGAGCTGCGCCTTATCTTCAAAATGAGTTCGGTGACCCTCAATTTTTTTACATTTTTAATCTAATCTTATCATTTTCTACCTGCAGGAAAAGTTTTTTAAAAATCTGTGTAAGCGGGATTAGGGAAGTTTTTATGCGCAAACGTCCTTAAGTTGCCCAAGCACAGTTTTTGCATGTGCTATTGCTGATGCAATTCAGAGCGTGCTCAAGGATTGCAAAAAACTAAAATACTAAACTCAGCAATCATTTCATTAGCCAAATGCCCACACTATCTGCAATATTTTTGCATAATTGAATGCAGTGTATTGATAGATTTAGTTTTTTATTACAACAGTATGTTGATGTTTGTAGGATATGAAGAATCCTGCAGATAGGGAGGGTATTATCCAATGAGGCTGAAGGCCAAGGTGGATAACACCCTCAAAGATCTGCAGAATTCTTCATATCCTATGGAAGCCGAATTCAATAATGTTCAAAATATTTTCGTATTCTTAAAGGAGTTTTGCCATTTCTCTCTTTATTCTTCTGCTCACCAAAAATAACACAACCTCGTCCCCAGATTTTCTCAGTCAATGGTTCAATAACCTGCAGCAGGCTGCATTTTTGACATCATTTTGAACATCATTGGTTCAATATGACAAAACTTTTGATGTGGTCGGTTCAATATGACAATGTTTTTTCCAAATTTGGTCAACAGTGGTTGGTCAATTATACATGTGGTTTTAACCAATCAGAAATGGGGAAAAAAATTTTTGGAATGAACAATATCAAATACACGACAGCTTTCCTGCAGTGTGAATGGTTATATTTTCCATGGCATTGTATAAAAACAAATAGACAGCAATGAGAGAAAAACTCCAAATACGAACCTGCTGAAAGGTTCAAAGGGGTATACATGTAAATGAGTTGTTAACTTTGGCATCATCAGTCATCAGCTCTTATGAATCTCAAGCTCACATGTAATTGATAAATATCATTATACACACTTTGCAAAACCTTTAACAAAGTAATGTTGCATAATTAAAACATACTATTCCTAAAGAAATTATCTTGTGTTCAACATCACAATAAAAGGGTCAATTACAAAGGGTTGCATGTATAAATCTATATGTAAGTTTTATGTAGAAAATTCTCATTTTCTATTTCATTTGATCAAAATGTCCTACAAGAAGAAAGTTCTGCAAAAAAATTTCAGCGAACCTTTTTTGGCAACATATTTGGGGTAGAGCAAACAAATGTAACCAGATTTACCGCACACAGGATTTGTTTGCTCTTACATAAGCTTAACTACATGTGATCTCAACTTATGCATAAAAATGTACAAACGTAAGTCGATCACATTTTACCAGCTAGCTGACATGAGATGACTGCTGTACAGTACAAACAACGCTTGGGACTGTCCAATTTCAAAATTATTTCTATAAATCCCTTTTACAAACAGTGATTTACATCGTATTTTTACACAAAGAACTTGTATAAAGAACGCTCATTGATTCGGAAATGATATAATTTCCTAAAATAGCCGATTCATCAATAATAACATTTGATCAATGGCACAAGATGTGGCATGAATGAAATTTTTTTAAAGCTGCATGTTACACGAAAGATTTTAATTTCACTATTGATCGAAACCGCATAGATGTGGTTTACGTAAAACAACTTACCTTTTTTTGAACTTGCACGTTTAGACCTTTTAGCTCAAGATCAAACTGTTTTCTCTCATCGATGACTTTCTCTCGCATAATACGAAGTTCTTGAAGTTCGCTCCGCAACTTTTCCTTGTCCACCACGCTAACCGCTCTAATTTTTCCCCCAGACACGGACGCTTTCTTCTCAAGTGATTTCTAAAAAAAGTGTTAAGGACTTTCATAATACAAAACACGGAACAAACACAAGTGTCTAGTCGTGACGGAAAAAGAAACGAAAACGAAATATCTTTTTCAAATCGGCTAAAGTAGAAATAGAGCAACAAGTGCGAAGAGGATACAATTTTGGCCTCGGCTTCCCGGATTCTAGCAAGCATTTCATCCATCTCAAGTTGAAATTTCTTGCTATCGGGCGGCTTAAGATCTTCCGGGCCATCGTTGTCATCAGCTGTGTAGAGATAAACAGAAGATCGGGGGTTATTAATTATAAAATGGACCAAGAAAGGATATTCTACCAAAAAATCACGCTAGACTTATCGGGCTTTCGTACCGGTGTCCGACGAGTCTGTCAGCGCACTTTCCCGCCGATTATCCAGCTCACCACTATTTTCATTGTTCATTTTACGTCCTCAGCAATGCTGGGAGACTCCTCGAGGGTTGTAACCATAAATTACACTGTCACATTTTGGCGATTTTCAACACAAAATAAAATTTCCAACAGAAAACAACAAGAACGCAGAAACTCTGGCTTATAAGAACTGTGGGTAAAATGTGAATTAGCGTAGGGTCTGGGGAGAATTTGTAATACGCTACCGAAGCCAAATTCGCAATAAGCCAATCAGAAGCCGTGTCTTATAGGATAAAGTCGACACCACTTTCCATGGCGAGTCTTGGCGGGTCTAGCGGGTCACTTAGGCACTTATCGTATATTTTGGCTACGGTAATTATACCTAACTGTACCTTTTATGGTACGTTTCGGCGGCATTTGATGCATCTGCTTATTTGGTCTCGTAAAAACTACTTAAATCCACGTCTCGTCTCACCAAAATCTATGGCTAGCATAGGTCGACCAAACTCGTCTAATATGAGTGATCTGGGGCGGGGATCGCGAAGAGGTGGGGGTGGGGGAGAGATACTCCCATATATCGATTCCAGCGCGGAAATGCCCAGGTAATCGAAAAAAAATGTCTGCCTCATGCTTAAGTTCTAACATCACAGAAACGAAATAAAGTTAACCTGCCACTCCATTTTTCGGGTTTGGATCTTAAATAGAGTATCAATTTTCGTTTTATAGGGTCAGGGTTTAAAGGGGCACTGTCACGGTATTTTAGCGTCATTTTACATTGCCGAAATATGTTCCTGCATCAATGGAAACCCAAAAATAATGATACAGTTTTGTTATCTAGGACTTTATCGCTACACCCGAAACCATTTATTGCCGCCTAGCACTTAGCATGGCAAGGATGGAAATGGATTGAAATTTGAAAAAACTAGCCAGTTTTTTCAAATTCTAAAGCCATTCCTTGAAAATATTGCCACAAATTCATTGTGGTTTGCTCTCTGAGCCACCATTCGTTTGATATGTTTCTGTTAGTCCATTTGAGCATTTTGGGAACGAGCAAAGGTACCAGGTAAAGATTTCAGCAACGAATGAAGCTGAAAACAGCAAAAACTCCTGTGACAGTGCTCCTTTAAGATCCTTTGCGGTACACACCTACTCTAAGTTTAATGAGAGCATCCCCAGAATGGTGATATGCCACCAAAAAAAGCTTCGTTTATATACAACTACCGTCCGCACCTAAGTTCGAAATCAGCCATGAGAAATCGAGTAGTTACCTGATAAGGCTACGATATCATGATCCAGTTTCGTCGTATATACGGTTAATACCTGATCATACCATTTTCCGGTACGCTCCGGCGGCGTATCAAGCTCGTTTGTTCTCGCCATGGCTATTTTAGCTCAGCTACTTCTTGCCAGAATGCAAAGCATGGCTCGACCAAAACTCGCTGGTATGCGATATGGCGCCGAAGAGTACCAGAAAAGTACGATTAGGTACTGGCTCTTTAATTATTCCACTAGCATTCCAGTGTACCATATAATTAAGTCAAGTACTCGCGATATATGAGCGGCGTATCACACATTGTAAAGCGATTTTTTGTTTTCGTCATTCACCATGTTCAACACGCGCCTGTATAATGGAGGGGGGGGGGAACAGGGGGTAAAGCTCCACCTACTCTCCCTAACTTTCTGAAGCGAATTTCTCCCTCCTCCCTACTTTTTGAGCCAAGTTCACTCCCTCCCCCCAAAACGGTTAACGTTCTCTTTTCTCCCTCCTCCCTACTTTTGTCGCCCCCTTATTTTCTCGCCTCCTCCCACCTTTTTTTCGGGCCATTTCTCCCTCCATCCCTATTCTCGTTTTCCGCCCCCCTTAGAAATGTAAGTCAAAAAGTAGAACGCTGGAATGGAAGAAAAGTACGTAACAGTGGAATAAAAAAAAAAATCATGTATCGAGGTTGCGCTTGCTCAAAAGTGGTCATTATGGGAATGCGTTCTGGACCTACTAAAACTAAGTAACTGTGACCAAATCCGTGCACGCGGACCGTATTTACTCGATATATAATTTTTCGGCATACTCTTACATAAGAAATGATATACAAACTGGCGGCTACAAACATAACAAAAAAACGCGATGCTGCAAAAAACAAAAAACTTTGATTACCTGACTTACACGTTTCGTGATGCCTCGAACATACATCACTCAGAAGTGAACGGTTGGATATATACAACAAGATTTAAACAGGATTTAAATGCCTGAGAGAAGAGACCTGGAAACCCTGAATTAAGAACAATAGTGAAAAGCTGATAATATACAGACCTATATAAGGTGTACTGGAAAATATAAAAAAGGCAAGTTGAGAAAAAGTTTCTTGCTAACCACATTTTCGTTTAAAGGGGCTTTAACGATCCTTAATTATTTTATATATTTCCTTTCTCAGCGGCAACTTTCATAAAACGTGTACCAATAAAAGTATCATTATTGTTAGCGCTTCTTTCATTTGCAACGGAGTGCATGCTTGGATTAAAAAATTAGACTTAGACTTAAATTGGACTTAGAAGTTTACCTTTCCATAATGAACTAGATTGGTAAAGTAAATCAGTTCTACATACGTGCCAAGTGGCCCGTCAGGCGGAGCTTATTCCGCTTTCTGGTACTGATGAAGTGACTGGGGTGTTTCTACTCCCCCTGCTATGGATGCTAGTCTATGGCAGAGTAACCTCCAGCATTAAATTCGCGCGTACCCACCAAAAACATCGACGTCCCAACGGACTCAACAGGAGGTGGACTTCACCTTAATTTCTAAAGGTAGCAACGAGCATTATTTTAAGAAATTTTAAAAACATATTTAATTTGATAGGTAACGTTGTTTCCTTGCATAGCCGGGCCTGAGGAGAATGTCAAAAAGCAGAATTAGGAATTCTTTGTGTAACCAAATGATGGGAATGTAGACCCCACCAAAATTTTACCATCTCAGTGAGTTTAAAACTAGCCTGTCTCAATATAAATAAATTTACTACTCACATAAATGAGCTTAGGATACTCTTATCTAATAATGATGTAGATATTTTATCGATTAACGAAACCAAACTCGATGCAAATATAAGTGTGATGATAAGTCCACATTCCCGAATATGAAATAATTCGCCGTGACAGAGTCACAAACGGCGGGGGAGGGATATGTTTTTATGTAAAAAATGAAATAAGTTTTACCATTCGTAATGACCTACATATGGATGCCTTGAAAATCTTTGTTTGGAGATCGAAGGCCTAGATCAAACCAGTTGTAGTTGTTATATGGTATAAACCACCAGACGCTTCTATTGGAATTTTTTCATCTCTCGAATCCTTCATCGGGAAATTAAACTTGATAGTGAAAATGTAGCGTATTTCGTGATGGGGGGATCTCAGCCGTGATATGATTTCTACCCAAAGCGACAACAGCACGCTTAAACTGATGAGTATTGTTGATATATATGGACTCCAGCAGTTCATCTCAGAACCGACAAGAATAACTCCTACCTCGCCTGCTTAAATTGATCAGTAACTTAAACCAATTGTGCGGATAAAATTGCGTGTTTGGGAGTCCGTGATGTCGCGATTAGTGATCACAGCATGGTTTTTGCATAAAAAAAAACTAACCCTGAAAGGGATGTCTAGTTATAAACCTGGGTAGAGAGAGGCACCGTGCAAGTTAAGTGTCTTGCCCAAGGACACAACACAAATTCTGAAATGTCCGGGCCAAGGCGCGAATCTGCACCACTTGAGTCGAGCTCGCTAACCATGAGACCATCCCGCCTCCTGCTTCGCCTCTCTCACTGTTACTCATAAAAGGTTCTGTTTCTTTCTGTTTTTCTCATTTTTCTTCAACATTTTGAAAATATTCAGTAATGTTTTAGAAAACTGTGACTCTACTTTTGAAGAAGGAAAAGAATGTGAAAATGGTACACTTGTGGTATGTGGCTAACACATCACTTGTTATTCTCTCTGTGGGAACCCCGAGTTCTGGTGTTAGCTATGCCATGCTGACGAGGCCTAACAAGGTCGAAACAGCTGTTCATGGCTTCTAATGTTCTGAGTTTAATTTTGTTTAGTAGTTTTTGGCAGTAATAGGGTCAATGGGCCCTTTGCAGTTTACGATCACATGGTACAAAAACCGCCATGCTGGAGAGCAAACCGCCCACTGGGACCTCCAAAACAAAAGAATATTTAGTTAAGTTGCTTTGTTTTGGAGGTCCCAGTGGGCAGTTTGCTCTCCAGCATGGCGGTTTTTGTACCATGTGATCGTAAACTGCAAAGGGCCCATTCCCTCAACCACTGTCACCTTTGTGCACTTTCTGTGGCTATAACTTTCCCGGCTTTCACTCTGCTTTATTATAACTCGGCCAAATTATAGTGTTTAAAATATCGATACATCTTCTGGTGTTCGGTCATTAGATCCCATTTATATAAAGCCAAGGAGTTTGTTTTGAATCTCAAACTTTTGACCACTCATCGATCTCAACTGTTCACAATTTTTTTATGTATTTTGATTATTTCTCAAATTTAAACAGGTCGTCAATGACTTGTCAGACAAGATGAAAGCAACATAACTCACTCAAACTGATTCACTTTCTTTTGATAGTTTGGTCTTTATTAAACAATGTAGTGGGAAGCCATCCACTAAAAATGGCTTTTGCCCTTTACACTTTGTCGCACATTTTGGAAATGCTATTGCAATAACCGTTTCATTAATTCAAGATACACGCCAAACAGCTTAAAGGGAACCCTCCACTCTGACAAAAAGTTCACTTCAAATCACACGAAATAATTTGAAGAATCAAATTTGTTTGAAGTTTTAACTAACAAAGCGCGTTTACCTTAAATACATGAATTATAGAATCGTTTATTTTTGTTTTCAAAATTCCCGGGCGCCGCCATCTTGAATAATTGTGACGTGAAATGGTTGCTCTTTTGTTATTAGACGAAAGCTCTTTGTGTCAGGGCCGGGTTGTTCGAAAGGCGGTTAACGTTAACCCAGGATTAAAGGTTAACTGAGGCATTACTTCATCTTGTTTAAAAATGTTTTTCATCTCTAACGCTTAGTGTAGTTTGAGATTACTACAGCTCAAAACTGAAGTGCAAACAATATAAACAGATTACCTAACCAAAAAGTTACAAAACTCAAATCAAAATTCTCGCTAATCCTGGGTTAACTTAATCGGGCTTTGAACAACCCGGCCTAGAACAATAAAGCAACCAAGACACGTCACAATTATTCAAGATTGCGGCGCCCAAGAAATTTGAAAACAAAAATACGCGATTCTGAAATTCGTTTTCTCCACTATAGACACTCTTCCGGAAAAAAAATAAAACTAACATTACTGTAAATACTATATCCTGCGGTTTAAAGTGATTCTTTGGTACGAGTGGAGGTTTCCCTTTAACAATTTTCCCTTGAGCTGTTTCCGTGGACTCCTAGCGAGTAGAGGTAGATCTTATACATAGAGGTCCTGTGAAGGACCAGCATCCTGTCTCCGCAACTTCTTACAGAAAACACAGGCGAAATAGTGCCGGCCATGATGTCTGAATGCCAGACAGTCGAACTGCCAAAAGGGCTGCTGTATGGAGAACTGCGTCATAGCAAGGGCTCACTTGCGATGATCCCTTAAAGACCTGGGGGCATGCATCAGAGCGTCAGTACTTTGGAGTCACTTTCTCTGCATGGATCGTACCTCCATGCGAAGGAAGATAACGGCGCATACAGGCCCAGAGCATACGCACCACGCGCCGGCAGGTGAATATATGGTAGGAAGCAGACTAACAGGGTCGTGCAATGGGTTGCGAACCGAAAATCCCACAGCCCGGACCCAAGTTCAGTCTATTTTAAAGAATCATTCAAGATATCTGGCTAACCGTGAAACTTGTGAATGCACTTTCGTCAGTTCGTCGCCGTTCTTCTCCAATGGCCGGGATCATCGATCGCCCCTTTTTTAAGCCGGCAGGGCCCTGGAACGAGAAAAAGTGCCTCGGCAACCAACTCCAACCTTGTTCCGAGGGCCCTCACGAGAAGGGAAAAGGCCCTGGGAACGAAGGTTAAGGCTAACCCACTTCTTGTAATTAATTACCACGTCACAACTCCACATGATACCCATTCAAAGGGTAAAAATATGAGTTTTACTAGAAAGATGTTTAGAATTTAAACTTGTTTATTTAACAAAAAAAGGGGATTATTCAGCATTTTGGTCCAAAATAGGTTAAAAAGCCCAAAAGTTACCAAAAAAGTGCTAGTTTTCCAAAAAATTGCTAGAAGTTGCTCTCTGACAAAAAAGTTGCTCAAAATCCTAAAAGTTGCTGAAAAGTTGCCGAGCAGAATCTGGATAGGCCTAGATACCTGTCTCAAATACTAATCACGTGATTGATTTTCAACTTTCCTGTGGGAACCAATAAATGACATGAAAGAAAAATGGTAAAAATTGTCTGGGATATATACTGTTTGATTCCCTTCAGTCCCTAATTTAATACACCCTGAACAAGGGGAAAACATGTAATACCCAAAGAAGGCACACCTAGTGTACGAGTAATGGCTAAAGAAGACGCCAAAGTTGTTTACTTTTTTCTTTTGCCTTTCACGTAATTCTTATATTTCCAAGTTCTTGAGAACAACCATGATCAGTCTGGACAGACACATATCTTGAAATGATAAAAAAGGT
This sequence comes from Platygyra sinensis, assembly GCA_019787425.1. Classification (NCBI taxonomy): domain Eukaryota; kingdom Metazoa; phylum Cnidaria; class Anthozoa; order Scleractinia; family Merulinidae; genus Platygyra; species Platygyra sinensis. The sequence goes on along the minus strand of JAHPZR010021426.1, from coordinate 605 downwards.
ACCCTTTTGGACCCTTTTGGGCGAAAGGCTCTCCGGGTAGGCTGTTTTACGGAAACAGGATCCTCCCTCCGGGAATGGGGGCTCTCAAGAACACATTGATTGTCATGGACGTTTACGAAATCATTCGCTAACTCAGTTAAAACTGTTTTATCTTCAGTTGACTACTTTCCTGTCACGTACAGCAGCGTCTACATTTGGAGCTGAAACTGAACGTTCTTACACTTTTTTTTGCGATCTGAAGCTGAAATCGTTCCTGACATATTCTTAAATTACATGGTATACTTTGCATCACCTGGTGACTTTGATGATATGGAAGTTATTTTGGAACAGATATAGTACAAACTGAGATTTCATGGGTTAAACAAGAAAATTGTGGTGTTGCGTCATTGCGAATTACAACAAGATAATTTGGTTTTATCTCTGATAAGTGACTGGGTTGATAAGGTGAATTGGCCGCCTGTAAAGAGAATTCGAAAGCTGACGTTTCGAGCGTTAGCCCTTCGTCGGAGCGCATCAATAACAAAACCAAACTAGTAGTAACCACAGGTTCGAAAGTGCGGGCTGATCGCTAAGGACGTTCGCTCGAAAATTTTCAGTCGATAGAA
>JAHPZR010021425.1:0-19752 GCA_019787425.1 Platygyra sinensis | reverse complement strand
CGTTGTAGCTGTTTATCCTTGATTGCAATTCCCTTCCCGTCCTTATCTTTCACTGCATCACATCCTCCCTGGAATTTTCCATAGATGTTGTTAGTATATACCACACAAGTGAATAGTACTTTTCGCGCGCGCTGATTGGCTAGCTCAGAGGTGATTATCCAAGTGCTATTCACCTCCGAGCAGCCAAAGAAAAACAAAATGGCTTTTGTCGGTATATATTGTCACAAATAAAGTTGCCCTTAGGACCGCTAGTTATTCAGCTTGTGTGGTATATACCAAAACAATTATTCACCTCAGTGTCTGTGAAAGTGGTGGATATTTACCTCCACTTCGGTGAATAATTGTTAATTATTCGATACAGCTCACTTTGCTCCCCCCTAATTACAGCTCGTTCGGCCTCTTAAGTGCTCATAATGCATTCTCTTTTCCTGCCGTACATTTTTCTTAACTTTTCTATTAGCCAATGCATACTCTACTGATAGTTTCTCTATTAGCCTCTGTAATCTTGCAGCACCTTTCTTTTTCTTGATTTCTCTCTGCTTGTTGATTAGGGACCACTTCTCGGTACTTATATATCTAGTTCTTATCTCTTTTCCTTTTCTTCCGTAGCACACATTGAAATGCGTGTAGGTAGCTCCATGTTGATTCGGCATCTTTCTCTACTTCCTCATCAATGTTACTTAGGACCTCATACTTATTTTTACAGGTATAAAAATCACTAGATAATTTGTGTACCTGGATTTAAATCTTGCTCATCAGGTCTCTCGCTTATTGGCATCCACTCTATCATGCTGTTCTTTGCTGCTTTTGACGTAATATATCAAAAACGAGTTCGAGTGTTTCATCAGGGGTTCCAAACACCGAGAAAGTAGAGTGATTTAGCAACACGACGGAAACGTCAGTGGAGGACGCGAGAGCGCGCAGAATAGTCTGGACTCGACTTCCGGTGACCAGATTGACGTCGTCAGGCCAAGGTCATAGGGACCTTAAGATCCAGGACGGGAGAGAGGACGACGGCCGACCGGAAGTTGTTTTCTCATACGAAGCATGCGCATTAGAGTTTTCATGGTTGCGTGACCCCGTCGTGACTTCGTCGAGGACGGCAAAAACACCATTTTGACGTTGTGCTCTTTGTGTACTTTATTTTCGTTGGTTTTCTTCGAGATTTAGTCACTGTAAACTCGTAATGAGCTCTGCTCAGTTTGTCTCGGCCTCTTCCCCATCATGTTCAAAGGAAAAAAGCAATAAAAAGCCAGTGTGAGTATTAAAATATTTTGTTGGCTTTTTCATGTTTGTTGTTGGCTTTCTGTCGCGCAGATGTTGCGAGAAGTATAGGTGTAATTTATCTTATGCTGTTATTTTTCTGCTCTCAATCATTGTTTATACTTGCAGAGTCATTTTTGTTGAGTTTCTACTTGCTACTTTCATACGGAGTTTATACTTTTCGTGTATTCTGCGTGAAAGAGAAAAACAACTCCAAGCGACAAACTTCCCAATAGTGTTTTTCCTCCCTTTATAGAAATAAGACCATTTATGTTGTGTTTCTGTGGTGTTTTGACTTGAATTGCTGAATAGCTGTCTCAACCCGGCATTTGTCAAACTTTTCGTTTCCCTCCCTAATGGCGTGAGGGACTTAAATTTTTCTTGTCGGTTTTCTATTGAACAACTGCACTTAAGTTTACTGGTGCCGATACTTTTATATAAATTTGCATATTTGCTTGTATACAACCAACCTCTTCGTCATTTTTTCACAGCTCGATAGCTCTTTGTCTCTTCCCTTTTCACACCAAAGTTTTAAAATAGACCTACTGTTCCTCACACTTGAATATGCTATAATTACAAATCATGCATGTATTTTTTAACTTCATACACAGTTCACTCAGCATCATATTGACTGAAATTTTAGTCAACTGACTGAAATTTTAGTCCATGTACACGTTTGTGTCCATTGTACACAGCTCTTTGCATTTTCCCAGGGCGACAAATGGGCCTGACCGTGCCATCCACAAAACCAAAACAATTATCCAGGGCGGCACCTTTTGCAAACACTGCATCTGCATAGACTTGAAGACTAGCAGAATCAAGAAGGTTGTGATTGTACTCGGTTATTCTATGGCCATGAAGGTTGTAGACGAAGTCAATTACTGTGTTACAGATCATGCTCATCACAGGAACAGGGTGGCCAAAACGGGGAATTAAATCTGAGTACCTGCAGGGGTAGCTAAATCTTTTCAGCATAATGCATAGCCCTTCAATGCCATTAGTCACGGATCCCTGGCTGCAGGTGAAAGTTTCGGGTAAACCAAGGACTTCTGCCAGCGCCGGGATGTCTTCTTTATGGAAGCGAAATTCCGCTTTACATTCAGCGTCGTCCATATCTTCAAGATCAAATTTTCCATACTCTTCGTACGGAAATTCGGGATTTTTTGATCGATTTGCATCGTATAACAAGCAAAATTCCTCGTCGTCTATCACTCCGTTATTATGACATAGAACCAAAGCATCTCTTGCATGCTTAAAACTCATTTTAAGGCGTATTTTGACACAAAAAACATAAGATAACGAGCTGAACAAATCAAGCGACGGAGTTGGCGGTAAAGAAAAAAATTTTACTACGACATCAGCTGGATGACGAATTAATTAAGTTGACATATAAAACTTACGTCATGTTTTGAAGCCCAATAACCAAGATGTATGAACAAAAAATGCTTCTTAAATCAGCTATATGAATTGTTTAACATAAACCAAAACAGACAAAATATTCTGGAAGCAAAATGGCGTCCCCGTCGACAACAATCTTAAGCTATTTATCCATCGCGTGAGACGGGGACCTAGGCCCAGTCTTAACCGTCCTTTGGCGCGCCGTCGTCCTCACTCCCGTCCTGGATCTTAAGGTCCCTCATGTCGGGTTCGCGACGGGAAACTAGACCATTTGACGTCCCCACGAGAACGTGAAGGTTTCCGATCATTTTCCACGGGAAATCGGTAAGAAAATCCCATTTCATGAATTCAACCTTCATTTTTGATAATTTCCGATTCGCCAGTTACTTAAGAATTGCTTTTATTTCATACGAGTACGGGGTTATTGAGGTGGTTTGACGGTCACCAGTTTTGGAACGCTGTCAAAATTTAATTGTTTACGTTCATCGAGGTCGCGGTGTCGGCTTTAGCTAACAAGGACAAATTATAATCTTCCATTCTTTTTTTACCTTAATAACTTTCTGTCTCGTTCAAGTTTTTAAATCTTCAACAAATTCTCTCTTCTCTGTGCAGAAAAAGTCTGAAAAAAAGCGATGACGGAACAAACCTGTGAGCTTAATTGACTATTAACCAAAACAAACAAATGAATTGTATAAACTACAAGGAATTAAAGTTTATATGTTTCTTTTCTAATCTACCGCTCTTTGTTTTTGAAGGATCTTTTTTTGTGTTCAGTTAACGATGGAAACCGAAAATACAAGACGACACCAAGATAAAACTCAGGAAATGTTTAATACTGAAATAGAATTTCAAAAAGGCTTACATAACTTCCGTGGGAACTATACATCTACCTTACCGAAAGCGAACGCACTGCTGAAGCCAAAAATGTAAGATTTGCTCAGTAAACACAATCCCCTTGATCAAACGAAAATAAACAATTCCGTGTTACTTTTCAGAGGCTGTTGATTGATAACAAACAAGCAAGGTACGTGTTTTTCATTTGAGTTTCGCCTTTTTGACTTGCGAGGTGATAAGTCAAAAAGGCGAAATTCAAATGAAAAGCACCTTGCTTGCTTGTTATCAATCAACAGCCTCTGAAAAGTGAAAGAACAACGAATAAATTGTTCCAGAACATGGGCATTCACCTTGTACCTCCTTGCTAAATCACGATTCAGTCAAAACTCGACGGCGTAGTCGACCCAGTTCCTTGGGGGTATTTTTGCAGCGCGCGCCGTTGTCAAATGACGTTCCCGTCGTGTTGCTAAATCACTCTAGTAATGAAAGCACGAGGCCGCAGGCCGAGTGCTTTTATTGTTTCGAGGTGTTTGGAACCCCTAATGAAACACGAAGCACGAGTTTTTGATATGGCTTCTCAAATGAAACAATATGAAATTATGCAGTGACATGTTTTCGCAAACGAAACAATAATAAATTATGCAGTGTTAAATATTTCCACTTTTCCGAAAGAATGCGTTTGTATGCATGATTCATTAGCGTCCAGCCACGAGCGAGGAAGGTGTGGCACGGTGTAGGAGCCAAAAATGGTTTACGAAGAAGAGGATTAAGTCAAGAAAGTCGTATTCCCCGTCATCAAGGTATAGAACAAATACACGTAAACTATTTTAACGAATAGCGAATTACTCGGGTAAAGAAAAATATTTATTCCTTCGGGAGGTTCGTTCAGATATTACCTGATTTACATTAGGTTTCAAAGCGCTGGACTTACATATTAAAGAAATCGTTATGCTTGAGTCTGAATTGTTGGCAAAGAAAATTTGTCATTGAATTGAAGCAAAACGTAGGTAAAGAGATATCTACCGAAAACTGTTTATGGAACAGTATTTAGTGTCGGATGCTATGTGTATTTAAAACAGTTTTAATTTCCAATTTCATGAGTTTTATTGTTAAAATTATTTTATTACAATGCAAGTTCCCAAGGATGCTAATTTTTTTAAATTCTGTTCTTATGCTTAATTTCTTTGTTTTGATGCGGGAATCTTGATATCCAATGAGGAATCAGATGAAAGCAACGTGTGGTTTGGATACGATATCCAAAACACGTGTGGTTTTCATCTAGGTTTTCACTGGGTATCAAAACTCATGCACGTGACGAATTTAGCCATTTTTTATTGGCTATCAAACTTATGAATTATTAATGAGTTTGAGAAATCATGATCGCTACTCCTTGTCTAAAGTCACTGTTATTCCTCCCTTAATATTGTGTTGCTCAGTGATGTGGTCACATAGGCATTGCCAGTCCATCTATACTCGCTGATGCCTAAAATATCAATGCGGCAAAGCAACATTTCCCTTTCCGCCCCTGCGGTCTTGCCTGTTTGAAACATAGTTCTGACATTCCAAGTGCTCATACGGTACTTCGACTTTGGGTTCAAGAGTGGCCTGATTGTGCGCTGTGCAGTCATTCGTCCCGCTCCAGGCTGGAAACCATCTCCCTTATCCTGTGATTGTGTATTTCTCTGATCATCAGTTTGTGTAGCAATTATCCACTGTGATGGGGTTGCTAGCCCCTCGCACATTCGCCAGAGACCTAGCCGGCAACTGACCCTCTCCCGCCTCCTACGACGAGGACGAAGGGTTGGACTTGAGGAGGTTAAGGCGTTAATATACGAAGCTAAACTGTGACAGTCGTGTACACCGCTGACGCACTCATCGCTATCAGTGGGTAATAAGGAACAGAACAGAAAAAAGAAAAAAAAGCAAACACAATTAACACAAAATATATTCACCAGACTTTATGCGACTGAGGTGAAGGTGGAGGTGACATGTATGATAATCGAACAATCAGTGTTTTATGTTCTGAAGGTAGAGGGTAAAGTCTGTGTACGAACCAAGTGGCCCATGCATCACGCTGTAATTTATTCCAGTTTCTGTAGCATGAAGCGACTGTAGTATTTCTACCACCCCTGGATTGGATGCTATTCCATCGCAGGGTCACCCCCAGCATATTAATAGTGAAAGTTCACCGGTACCCAATTATTCACCTGGCCCGCGTTGTTCATAAGGTGGATAACGCTACAATAAAACCCGCGTATAGGAACCTAGAATTTTGGAGTTCATGCTTAGTAACAGGCTGATTAGGCTCTTAGTAGGTTCTTATTTGCAAAAGTTATTATAGCACATGATAGCATTCGGGGAACTGCAATAGTACTAATATGCTATAATTGTAAAGCATTTACAAAAAGGTCAAGCTTTGTTGTCGAAACAAGTCCTGTATCATGGGCCTGACCATGTTTACAGTTGTATGTTCTATACAGCATTTGTGATTGTATTTATAACTACAGCAAAGTTTTATGGAATGAATAATATTTTATTGGTAAGACTAAAAAGCAGTACACAAATTAAATTCTTTGTCAGGCTGAATAAGTTTTTATATATTTGGGTATTAAAATTCAAAATTTCAGCCTGCAGGTTCTTAAATCACTAGGTTCTTGTACGCGGGTTTAAATCACCATCCAGCGGATAGCGCGGTTTGTTTTGCTAACACTTATCCACTACAAGTACTGGATAGCGATTCATCCGATGCACAGCGTTAAGGAAGGAGAAACTTAACTAGTCTGTTGCTAAGGAAATCCCCAAACCTCCTTTTTTTGGCTTCTGAAGTCCAGTGGGCATCAAAGTTTACCGTGTTTGTTCGATTCACGTTTCCTTTAAATGTTTCAAACCACGCCCATATTTGGTATGTCACGTGACCACAATAGAAAACGTCTAAAAACTCGGACTGAGCAGATCGCTTTCGAAATATAACAATACGTTTTGCCAAAACACGACATTATCTACAACTTGTAGCATGCGTTTGGGGAAATGTACAATATTTCGAAAATTATAGATCTTTAACAGGCTATAAAAAGCACTTAAAGATCATAATTTTCGAAATATTAATATATGTAAATGATCTTCCTAATTGCCTCGCTACATCCTGTGCAAAAATGTTTTCTGACGATACTAACATCACCGTCCCTGGCTGCACTTTTGACGAACTCGAAGAAGCAACCAATTCTGAACTTAGCAATCTTTACAGCTGGCTAAAAGCAAATAAGCTTATTAGTCTAAACATCGCGAAAACTGAGTTTATGGTGATTAGTACTCGTCAAAAGTTTCTTGCAGAAAATTGTAGTGAGATTAATATCCAATTAGATGGCCATCCAATTTGCAGGGTTGAGCATGCCAAATCATTTAGGTTTAATTATTGATGACCGATTTTCATGGTCTAATCACATCAAAGAACTATGCAGAAAGATATCCTCAGCAATAGGTGCTCTGAGGCGCATTTATGTCCCTCATTTCTCAGTCCACTGCAGTACAAATATATAACGCTTTAATCCAACCTCATTTCGATTACTGTGCCCCCGTTTGGGATGGATTGAGTTCTTATCTATGTGAGAAGCTACAAAAATTGCAAAACCGAGCAGCTAGGGTTATTCTGCAAGCCAACTGTGAGGTAAACTCAAACCTGCTTCTTGAAAGTTTAAAGTGGGACCACAGGGAGCACACAATCTTGCTAGAGTAAATAAAGGAACGAAAGGAATGAGTAGTTTACCCTTGTGTCATGTTGTCATCTCTTAGCTCACGAGATTTTACTGGGAAAAACTGCTGCTTACAAGACCTTAAAAATCCTGCAAAACACTGTAGCGCTAAACTCGTACCTAGGCCTTTCCGCGCTGAGGCAAAAAATTTTTTGGTTTGTATAAAATTTAACAAGGGAGGCAACTCTTTGCCAAAACATTTTGAACGCACTGTGAATATTCGCTCGAATCTCTAAATTTCGTTGCTTTCACGAACCAAACAAACACAAAAAGAGGTCAGAAGGTTTTTCTACAACTTGGCCGAATTTGTTTTCGAATACTTTTGCGACAGTCGGAGAATTTTAGCGACTTTTGCAAAGTTTTGTCTTAATTCGCTTTTCGCATTATGATCGTACCGTTACCCAAATCCCAAACACGTCATCCAGCGCGCGCTCGTGCTCCTCTCCCTCTCCCACATAGGCTTTTTGACGTAAAAAAAATACAAAATCCTTTCCCTTCTCCCAATTGTTATCACAAAATCTCGCTAAAACGCTTCTGGTATTAGCTCCCAACATGCTGTTTTCGTGCGGAGATCGGGCGACCTCGTAAACGCAAGATAAACTGCGAACAGGGGAGGTGTTTGTAAAGTTTTGTAGCGTCAAAAAAGCATGTGTAGGGGATGGGAGGCGCGGTGGCCTCATGGTTAGTGCGCTCGTCTCCGGATTGAGCGGTCCGGGTTCGAGCCCTGGCCGGGGACATTGTGTTGTGTTCTTGGGCAAGACACTTTACTCTCACAGTGCCTCTCTCCACCCAGGTGTATAAATGGGTACCGGCGAATTTAATGCTGGGGGGTAACCCTGCGATGGACTAGCATCCCATCCAGGGGGGAGTAGAAATACTCCCAGTCGCTTCATGCTACAGAAACCGGGATAAGCTCCGGCGTAATGGGCCACTTGGCTCGTACGCAGACTTTACCTTTACCTACCTATTTACTCTATCCTTACTCAGCAAGATTGTGTGCTCCCTGTGGTGGGACCAGCTATCATTGAGAAGAAGAAAGCAGAAAGCTATAATGATGTTTAAATCCCTCAACGGGTTAGCCCCAGTGTACTTGCAAGATTTATTCAGTGAGCGACACACAGACTATGACTTGCGTGATTCTTTCCGTAAGTTAAACTTACCTAAGCCGCGCACGGACTATTTGAAACGTAGCTTTGAAAATATTAGGGCGATTACATCAATTAGGCAGTTTAAGAAGGAAATCAACCGCACACTTAAAAAACATTCGATTCCCACTCGGCAATCTCGTAAATCAGTTTTTATATTTATTTTATTTTTTACAAATGATTGTAATCAAAATACTATTAGTATAACTGAAGATTTTTAACTACTACTACCACCACCACCACCACCACCAGGTACCAGAAAAGTGCGCATTGCGGACCTATTTTGTGGGCATTTTCGACCAAGATGGCGGAAGTTAAAATATAATAAGAAAGTGACCGGAATTACTGCTTTTTGCCCGGGGTTTTTAAACAGTTTTATAGCAGAGGTCTTTGTCTCTCTTTTGGTGAAGATCCTGTCCAAAATTGGCCAATATTGGAATCTTTTAGCGTTACTTAAGTACCAGAGAAGTAGGCATTGCGGACCTATGTAATGTGGTCATTTTCGACCAAAATGGCAGAGGCTAAATTGTAATAAATAGTAACCAAAAGTAATATTTTTTTACGGGGTGTTATAGTAGAGGTCTTTGTCTTTCTTTTGGTGAAAATTCTGTTCAAATTGGTCAATGTGGGAATTTTTTTTCGATTTTTTTTGCAATTACCCTTTTTGAGGTATATTTCAGTGAACACATCATGAAGTTGCCTTTCAAACAAGCTTTCCAGGGGTAAGTACACGTCTTTTTAGCTCCGTGTTTTTTGCTATTTGGCACCCTTAAAACATCGCGCAGAGGCCTATTCTGGTATGGTAGTCTCGGAATTCAAGCGGCTGAAACTCTAGTAAAAGTCGTCTTCTTAAAGAGATAGTACCACGAATCAGCGCATGCGCAAGCTATGACGCAAGTATGAGCTGCTACCTATTTCATTCTCTCAGTAACCGCATGTAGTTTAGCAACCACAGACTACTCGACTATGATTTGTGAAAGCAGAATGAACCATGGCCAAATTGCCCCGAAGATGTCAAGTGATTTCCAAAAAATATCCAATTTAGTATTAGACATTAAATTTATTCCTGGGTGCCAAGGATTTATTCTTGACATACGCACATGTAATCTTCATGTTATCTGCAATGTACTGAGTCGTGCTTTGGAATCGAAACATATGAAAGGAAAAGCTAATGAGAAATGTTACCCCCAAAGCTGCGTTTTCTCTTCTGACCGGGATTTTTTAAAGGAAAATTTAAGGCAGAAGTCATTAGCTCGCGGATAAGGTTACAGCTTGTTATAAAACCGTTATGAAAAGACCCCAAAGAAGTAAGCTTAAAGTTAACTGTTTGTCTCAAGACTAAGGATACGTGACTACTCGATATTTCGCTAACCAACTGAATGACAAATCATCGATGATTTTGAAATGTTCCCATATTACAGTACTACAATTTACCAACAGTTTGCATATCTGTCCTGATTTAGCAAAAGATAGCCTGGGAGCGCAATTGCGCTCCCAGGCTATCTTTTGCTAAATCAGGACAGATATGCAAACTGTTGGTAAATTGTAGTACTGTAATATGGGAACATTTCAAAATCATCGATGATTTGTCATTCAGTTGGTTAGCGAAATATCGAGTAGTCACGTATCCTTAGTCTTGAGACAAACAGTTAACTTTAAGCTTACTTCTTTGGGGTCTTTTCATAACGGTTTTATAACAAGCTGTAACCTTATCCGCGAGCTAATGACTTCTGCCTTAAATTTTCCTTTAAAAAATCCCGGTCAGAAGAGAAAACGCAGCTTTGGGGGTAACATTTCTCATTAGCTTTTCCTTTCATATGTTTCGATTCCAAAGCACGACTCAGTACATTGCAGATAACATGAAGATTACATGTGCGTATGTCAAGAATAAATCCTTGGCACCCAGGAATAAATTTAATGTCTAATACTAAATTGGATATTTTTTGGAAATCACTTGACATCTTCGGGGCAATTTGGCCATGGTTCATTCTGCTTTCACAAATCATAGTCGAGTAGTCTGTGGTTGCTAAACTACATGCGGTTACTGAGAGAATGAAATAGGTAGCAGCTCATACTTGCGTCATAGCTTGCGCATGCGCTGATTCGTGGTACTATCTCTTTAAGAAGACGACTTTTACTAGAGTTTCAGCCGCTTGAATTCCGAGACTACCATACCAGAATAGGCCTCTGCGCGATGTTTTAAGGGTGCCAAATAGCAAAAAACACGGAGCTAAAAAGACGTGTACTTACCCCTGGAAAGCTTGTTTGAAAGGCAACTTCATGATGTGTTCACTGAAATATACCTCAAAAAGGGTAATTGCAAAAAAAATCGAAAAAAAATTCCCACATTGACCAATTTGAACAGAATTTTCACCAAAAGAAAGACAAAGACCTCTACTATAACACCCCGTAAAAAAATATTACTTTTGGTTACTATTTATTACAATTTAGCCTCTGCCATTTTGGTCGAAAATGACCACATTACATAGGTCCGCAATGCCTACTTCTCTGGTACTTAAGTAACGCTAAAAGATTCCAATATTGGCCAATTTTGGACAGGATCTTCACCAAAAGAGAGACAAAGACCTCTGCTATAAAACTGTTTAAAAACCCCGGGCAAAAAGCAGTAATTCCGGTCACTTTCTTATTATATTTTAACTTCCGCCATCTTGGTCGAAAATGCCCACAAAATAGGTCCGCAATGCGCACTTTTCTGGTACCTGGTGGTGGTGGTGGTGGTGGTAGTAGTAGTTAAAAATCTTCAGTTATACTAATAGTATTTTGATTACAATCATTTGTAAAAAATAAAATAAATATAAAAACTGATTTACGAGATTGCCGAGTGGGAATCGAATGTTTTTTAAGTGTGCGGTTGATTTCCTTCTTAAACTGCCTAATTGATGTAATCGCCCTAATATTTTCAAAGCTACGTTTCAAATAGTCCGTGCGCGGCTTAGGTAAGTTTAACTTACGGAAAGAATCACGCAAGTCATAGTCTGTGTGTCGCTCACTGAATAAATCTTGCAAGTACACTGGGGCTAACCCGTTGAGGGATTTAAACATCATTATAGCTTTCTGCTTTCTTCTTCTCAATGATAGCTGGTCCCACCACAGGGAGCACACAATCTTGCTGAGTAAGGATAGAGTAAATAGGTAGGTAAAGGTAAAGTCTGCGTACGAGCCAAGTGGCCCATTACGCCGGAGCTTATCCCGGTTTCTGTAGCATGAAGCGACTGGGAGTATTTCTACTCCCCCCTGGATGGGATGCTAGTCCATCGCAGGGTTACCCCCCAGCATTAAATTCGCCGGTACCCATTTATACACCTGGGTGGAGAGAGGCACTGTGAGAGTAAAGTGTCTTGCCCAAGAACACAACACAATGTCCCCGGCCAGGGCTCGAACCCGGACCGCTCAATCCGGAGACGAGCGCACTAACCATGAGGCCACCGCGCCTCCCATCCCCTACACATGCTTTTTTGACGCTACAAAACTTTACAAACACCTCCCCTGTTCGCAGTTTATCTTGCGTTTACGAGGTCGCCCGATCTCCGCACGAAAACAGCATGTTGGGAGCTAATACCAGAAGCGTTTTAGCGAGATTTTGTGATAACAATTGGGAGAAGGGAAAGGATTTTGTATTTTTTTTACGTCAAAAAGCCTATGTGGGAGAGGGAGAGGAGCACGAGCGCGCGCTGGATGACGTGTTTGGGATTTGGGTAACGGTACGATCATAATGCGAAAAGCGAATTAAGACAAAACTTTGCAAAAGTCGCTAAAATTCTCCGACTGTCGCAAAAGTATTCGAAAACAAATTCGGCCAAGTTGTAGAAAAACCTTCTGACCTCTTTTTGTGTTTGTTTGGTTCGTGAAAGCAACGAAATTTAGAGATTCGAGCGAATATTCACAGTGCGTTCAAAATGTTTTGGCAAAGAGTTGCCTCCCTTGTTAAATTTTATACAAACCAAAAAATTTTTTGCCTCAGCGCGGAAAGGCCTAGGTACGAGTTTAGCGCTACAGTGTTTTGCAGGATTTTTAAGGTCTTGTAAGCAGCAGTTTTTCCCAGTAAAATCTCGTGAGCTAAGAGATGACAACATGACACAAGGGTAAACTACTCATTCCTTTCGTTCCTTTATTTACTCTAGCAAGATTGTGTGCTCCCTGTGGTCCCACTTTAAACTTTCAAGAAGCAGGTTTGAGTTTACCTCACAGTTGGCTTGCAGAATAACCCTAGCTGCTCGGTTTTGCAATTTTTGTAGCTTCTCACATAGATAAGAACTCAATCCATCCCAAACGGGGGCACAGTAATCGAAATGAGGTTGGATTAAAGCGTTATATATTTGTACTGCAGTGGACTGAGAAATGAGGGACATAAATGCGCCTCAGAGCACCTATTGCTGAGGATATCTTTCTGCATAGTTCTTTGATGTGATTAGACCATGAAAATCGGTCATCAATAATTAAACCTAAATGATTTGGCATGCTCAACCCTGCAAATTGGATGGCCATCTAATTGGATATTAATCTCACTACAATTTTCTGCAAGAAACTTTTGACGAGTACTAATCACCATAAACTCAGTTTTCGCGATGTTTAGACTAATAAGCTTATTTGCTTTTAGCCAGCTGTAAAGATTGCTAAGTTCAGAATTGGTTGCTTCTTCGAGTTCGTCAAAAGTGCAGCCAGGGACGGTGATGTTAGTATCGTCAGAAAACATTTTTGCACAGGATGTAGCGAGGCAATTAGGAAGATCATTTACATATATTAATATTTCGAAAATTATGATCTTTAAGTGCTTTTTATAGCCTGTTAAAGATCTATAATTTTCGAAATATTGTACATTTCCCCAAACGCATGCTACAAGTTGTAGATAATGTCGTGTTTTGGCAAAACGTATTGTTATATTTCGAAAGCGATCTGCTCAGTCCGAGTTTTTAGACGTTTTCTATTGTGGTCACGTGACATACCAAATATGGGCGTGGTTTGAAACATTTAAAGGAAACGTGAATCGAACAAACACGGTAAACTTTGATGCCCACTGGACTTCAGAAGCCAAAAAAAGGAGGTTTGGGGATTTCCTTAGCAACAGACTAGTTAAGTTTCTCCTTCCTTAACGCTGTGCATCGGATGAATCGCTATCCAGTACTTGTAGTGGATAAGTGTTAGCAAAACAAACCGCGCTATCCGCTGGATGGTGATTTAAACCCGCGTACAAGAACCTAGTGATTTAAGAACCTGCAGGCTGAAATTTTGAATTTTAATACCCAAATATATAAAAACTTATTCAGCCTGACAAAGAATTTAATTTGTGTACTGCTTTTTAGTCTTACCAATAAAATATTATTCATTCCATAAAACTTTGCTGTAGTTATAAATACAATCACAAATGCTGTATAGAACATACAACTGTAAACATGGTCAGGCCCATGATACAGGACTTGTTTCGACAACAAAGCTTGACCTTTTTGTAAATGCTTTACAATTATAGCATATTAGTACTATTGCAGTTCCCCGAATGCTATCATGTGCTATAATAACTTTTGCAAATAAGAACCTACTAAGAGCCTAATCAGCCTGTTACTAAGCATGAACTCCAAAATTCTAGGTTCCTATACGCGGGTTTTATTGTAGCGTTATCCACCTTATGAACAACGCGGGCCAGGTGAATAATTGGGTACCGGTGAACTTTCACTATTAATATGCTGGGGGTGACCCTGCGATGGAATAGCATCCAATCCAGGGGTGGTAGAAATACTACAGTCGCTTCATGCTACAGAAACTGGAATAAATTACAGCGTGATGCATGGGCCACTTGGTTCGTACACAGACTTTACCCTCTACCTTCAGAACATAAAACACTGATTGTTCGATTATCATACATGTCACCTCCACCTTCACCTCAGTCGCATAAAGTCTGGTGAATATATTTTGTGTTAATTGTGTTTGCTTTTTTTTCTTTTTTCTGTTCTGTTCCTTATTACCCACTGATAGCGATGAGTGCGTCAGCGGTGTACACGACTGTCACAGTTTAGCTTCGTATATTAACGCCTTAACCTCCTCAAGTCCAACCCTTCGTCCTCGTCGTAGGAGGCGGGAGAGGGTCAGTTGCCGGCTAGGTCTCTGGCGAATGTGCGAGGGGCTAGCAACCCCATCACAGTGGATAATTGCTACACAAACTGATGATCAGAGAAATACACAATCACAGGATAAGGGAGATGGTTTCCAGCCTGGAGCGGGACGAATGACTGCACAGCGCACAATCAGGCCACTCTTGAACCCAAAGTCGAAGTACCGTATGAGCACTTGGAATGTCAGAACTATGTTTCAAACAGGCAAGACCGCAGGGGCGGAAAGGGAAATGTTGCTTTGCCGCATTGATATTTTAGGCATCAGCGAGTATAGATGGACTGGCAATGCCTATGTGACCACATCACTGAGCAACACAATATTAAGGGAGGAATAACAGTGACTTTAGACAAGGAGTAGCGATCATGATTTCTCAAACTCATTAATAATTCATAAGTTTGATAGCCAATAAAAAATGGCTAAATTCGTCACGTGCATGAGTTTTGATACCCAGTGAAAACCTAGATGAAAACCACACGTGTTTTGGATATCGTATCCAAACCACACGTTGCTTTCATCTGATTCCTCATTGGATATCAAGATTCCCGCATCAAAACAAAGAAATTAAGCATAAGAACAGAATTTAAAAAAATTAGCATCCTTGGGAACTTGCATTGTAATAAAATAATTTTAACAATAAAACTCATGAAATTGGAAATTAAAACTGTTTTAAATACACATAGCATCCGACACTAAATACTGTTCCATAAACAGTTTTCGGTAGATATCTCTTTACCTACGTTTTGCTTCAATTCAATGACAAATTTTCTTTGCCAACAATTCAGACTCAAGCATAACGATTTCTTTAATATGTAAGTCCAGCGCTTTGAAACCTAATGTAAATCAGGTAATATCTGAACGAACCTCCCGAAGGAATAAATATTTTTCTTTACCCGAGTAATTCGCTATTCGTTAAAATAGTTTACGTGTATTTGTTCTATACCTTGATGACGGGGAATACGACTTTCTTGACTTAATCCTCTTCTTCGTAAACCATTTTTGGCTCCTACACCGTGCCACACCTTCCTCGCTCGTGGCTGGACGCTAATGAATCATGCATACAAACGCATTCTTTCGGAAAAGTGGAAATATTTAACACTGCATAATTTATTATTGTTTCGTTTGCGAAAACATGTCACTGCATAATTTCATATTGTTTCATTTGAGAAGCCATATCAAAAACTCGTGCTTCGTGTTTCATTAGGGGTTCCAAACACCTCGAAACAATAAAAGCACTCGGCCTGCGGCCTCGTGCTTTCATTACTAGAGTGATTTAGCAACACGACGGGAACGTCATTTGACAACGGCGCGCGCTGCAAAAATACCCCCAAGGAACTGGGTCGACTACGCCGTCGAGTTTTGACTGAATCGTGATTTAGCAAGGAGGTACAAGGTGAATGCCCATGTTCTGGAACAATTTATTCGTTGTTCTTTCACTTTTCAGAGGCTGTTGATTGATAACAAGCAAGCAAGGTGCTTTTCATTTGAATTTCGCCTTTTTGACTTATCACCTCGCAAGTCAAAAAGGCGAAACTCAAATGAAAAACACGTACCTTGCTTGTTTGTTATCAATCAACAGCCTCTGAAAAGTAACACGGAATTGTTTATTTTCGTTTGATCAAGGGGATTGTGTTTACTGAGCAAATCTTACATTTTTGGCTTTCAGCAGTGCGTTCGCTTTCGGTAAGGTAGATGTATAGTTCCCACGGAAGTTATGTAAGCCTTTTTGAAATTCTATTTCAGTATTAAACATTTCCTGAGTTTTATCTTGGTGTCGTCTTGTATTTTCGGTTTCCATCGTTAACTGAACACAAAAAAAGATCCTTCAAAAACAAAGAGCGGTAGATTAGAAAAGAAACATATAAACTTTAATTCCTTGTAGTTTATACAATTCATTTGTTTGTTTTGGTTAATAGTCAATTAAGCTCACAGGTTTGTTCCGTCATCGCTTTTTTTCAGACTTTTTCTGCACAGAGAAGAGAGAATTTGTTGAAGATTTAAAAACTTGAACGAGACAGAAAGTTATTAAGGTAAAAAAAGAATGGAAGATTATAATTTGTCCTTGTTAGCTAAAGCCGACACCGCGACCTCGATGAACGTAAACAATTAAATTTTGACAGCGTTCCAAAACTGGTGACCGTCAAACCACCTCAATAACCCCGTACTCGTATGAAATAAAAGCAATTCTTAAGTAACTGGCGAATCGGAAATTATCAAAAATGAAGGTTGAATTCATGAAATGGGATTTTCTTACCGATTTCCCGTGGAAAATGATCGGAAACCTTCACGTTCTCGTGGGGACGTCAAATGGTCTAGTTTCCCGTCGCGAACCCGACATGAGGGACCTTAAGATCCAGGACGGGAGTGAGGACGACGGCGCGCCAAAGGACGGTTAAGACTGGGCCTAGGTCCCCGTCTCACGCGATGGATAAATAGCTTAAGATTGTTGTCGACGGGGACGCCATTTTGCTTCCAGAATATTTTGTCTGTTTTGGTTTATGTTAAACAATTCATATAGCTGATTTAAGAAGCATTTTTTGTTCATACATCTTGGTTATTGGGGCTTCAAAACATGACGTAAGTTTTATATGTCAACTTAATTAATTCGTCATCCAGCTGATGTCGTAGTAAAATTTTTTTCTTTACCGCCAACTCCGTCGCTTGATTTGTTCAGCTCGTTATCTTATGTTTTTTGTGTCAAAATACGCCTTAAAATGAGTTTTAAGCATGCAAGAGATGCTTTGGTTCTATGTCATAATAACGGAGTGATAGACGACGAGGAATTTTGCTTGTTATACGATGCAAATCGATCAAAAATCCCGAATTTCCGTACGAAGAGTATGGAAAATTTGATCTTGAAGATATGGACGACGCTGAATGTAAAGCGGAATTTCGCTTCCATAAAGAAGACATCCCGGCGCTGGCAGAAGTCCTTGGTTTACCCGAAACTTTCACCTGCAGCCAGGGATCCGTGACTAATGGCATTGAAGGGCTATGCATTATGCTGAAAAGATTTAGCTACCCCTGCAGGTACTCAGATTTAATTCCCCGTTTTGGCCACCCTGTTCCTGTGATGAGCATGATCTGTAACACAGTAATTGACTTCGTCTACAACCTTCATGGCCATAGAATAACCGAGTACAATCACAACCTTCTTGATTCTGCTAGTCTTCAAGTCTATGCAGATGCAGTGTTTGCAAAAGGTGCCGCCCTGGATAATTGTTTTGGTTTTGTGGATGGCACGGTCAGGCCCATTTGTCGCCCTGGGAAAATGCAAAGAGCTGTGTACAATGGACACAAACGTGTACATGGACTAAAATTTCAGTCAGTTGACTAAAATTTCAGTCAATATGATGCTGAGTGAACTGTGTATGAAGTTAAAAAATACATGCATGATTTGTAATTATAGCATATTCAAGTGTGAGGAACAGTAGGTCTATTTTAAAACTTTGGTGTGAAAAGGGAAGAGACAAAGAGCTATCGAGCTGTGAAAAAATGACGAAGAGGTTGGTTGTATACAAGCAAATATGCAAATTTATATAAAAGTATCGGCACCAGTAAACTTAAGTGCAGTTGTTCAATAGAAAACCGACAAGAAAAATTTAAGTCCCTCACGCCATTAGGGAGGGAAACGAAAAGTTTGACAAATGCCGGGTTGAGACAGCTATTCAGCAATTCAAGTCAAAACACCACAGAAACACAACATAAATGGTCTTATTTCTATAAAGGGAGGAAAAACACTATTGGGAAGTTTGTCGCTTGGAGTTGTTTTTCTCTTTCACGCAGAATACACGAAAAGTATAAACTCCGTATGAAAGTAGCAAGTAGAAACTCAACAAAAATGACTCTGCAAGTATAAACAATGATTGAGAGCAGAAAAATAACAGCATAAGATAAATTACACCTATACTTCTCGCAACATCTGCGCGACAGAAAGCCAACAACAAACATGAAAAAGCCAACAAAATATTTTAATACTCACACTGGCTTTTTATTGCTTTTTTCCTTTGAACATGATGGGGAAGAGGCCGAGACAAACTGAGCAGAGCTCATTACGAGTTTACAGTGACTAAATCTCGAAGAAAACCAACGAAAATAAAGTACACAAAGAGCACAACGTCAAAATGGTGTTTTTGCCGTCCTCGACGAAGTCACGACGGGGTCACGCAACCATGAAAACTCTAATGCGCATGCTTCGTATGAGAAAACAACTTCCGGTCGGCCGTCGTCCTCTCTCCCGTCCTGGATCTTAAGGTCCCTATGACCTTGGCCTGACGACGTCAATCTGGTCACCGGAAGTCGAGTCCAGACTATTCTGCGCGCTCTCGCGTCCTCCACTGACGTTTCCGTCGTGTTGCTAAATCACTCTACTTTCTCGGTGTTTGGAACCCCTGATGAAACACTCGAACTCGTTTTTGATATATTACGTCAAAAGCAGCAAAGAACAGCATGATAGAGTGGATGCCAATAAGCGAGAGACCTGATGAGCAAGATTTAAATCCAGGTACACAAATTATCTAGTGATTTTTATACCTGTAAAAATAAGTATGAGGTCCTAAGTAACATTGATGAGGAAGTAGAGAAAGATGCCGAATCAACATGGAGCTACCTACACGCATTTCAATGTGTGCTACGGAAGAAAAGGAAAAGAGATAAGAACTAGATATATAAGTACCGAGAAGTGGTCCCTAATCAACAAGCAGAGAGAAATCAAGAAAAAGAAAGGTGCTGCAAGATTACAGAGGCTAATAGAGAAACTATCAGTAGAGTATGCATTGGCTAATAGAAAAGTTAAGAAAAATGTACGGCAGGAAAAGAGAATGCATTATGAGCACTTAAGAGGCCGAACGAGCTGTAATTAGGGGGGAGCAAAGTGAGCTGTATCGAATAATTAACAATTATTCACCGAAGTGGAGGTAAATATCCACCACTTTCACAGACACTGAGGTGAATAATTGTTTTGGTATATACCACACAAGCTGAATAACTAGCGGTCCTAAGGGCAACTTTATTTGTGACAATATATACCGACAAAAGCCATTTTGTTTTTCTTTGGCTGCTCGGAGGTGAATAGCACTTGGATAATCACCTCTGAGCTAGCCAATCAGCGCGCGCGAAAAGTACTATTCACTTGTGTGGTATATACTAACAACATCTATGGAAAATTCCAGGGAGGATGTGATGCAGTGAAAGATAAGGACGGGAAGGGAATTGCAATCAAGGATAAACAGCTACAACGC
>JAHPZR010021423.1:0-13468 GCA_019787425.1 Platygyra sinensis | reverse complement strand
ATTTAGTTTCGATGAGAAGATATAACAAACACTCAAATTTCCAAATACCTCAAAGTTCGTCAGTAGACTCCGCCGCGTGTCGCATTTTCAACTCTCTTCTCAATATTTAGAAACGCGGTAAAAGTTTGATATCTTATACCTTGTTCACATTAGTTACATAATGACATAAGAAGGACGTTATGCGGTAATGTTTGTAGTGTGAAAGTGCTGACATATGAAATAATACCAACATAACAACATGAACAGAACAACATAAGGAAATAAACTGATATTTTCCTTGTTTCTCTGTCAATGTCCACCAAATTATCGACATAACGATCATGTCGCGTCGCTTATGTGAACTAGACCTTGCTAACCCATTGACAGGCTGCATCATTTTTAATTTATTATAAAAAATTATCATTTTTGACCTTCACAAGAATGTTTCAATAAATTCATTTTTTTTGGCTGTTTTCGTTTTCTTTCTTATATATTTTTTTAATTTTAATTTTTTTTCCATAATCTGACCCTGGGCAGCACCTTAAGCTAAATAGCATTTTCTTGACTTACTAAACCAGGTTAAATTAGGATGTAGTTTTTAAGACCTTAGGATTCACGTATAAAGAACAAACGTTCTGGAACCACTGAGTTATTTCTGCAAGAAAGTTTTTGAAGTAATAATTTTTTGGGTTAAATAACAAATATTTCACGTAACAAACAAATTGTCTGTAACTGCTACTATACTTCCAGTAGGCAATGACTGGAATTTGCCCGTGTATAATAAACATCAAGCTGAGTGCTTTAGCAGAAACTATCTTTTCAAAAATATGCAAGTATTTTAATCAACACACGTTTACTAGAAAAAAAAAACCTATTTGAAAATCGGTGTGACGCACGATGCTTATCACACCAAACTTTGGTTCTTGACGGCACTTTACAATAAAATAATTATTTATTTAAAAACTAGTCATAAAAAATGCACGGACGACATGGCTAATTTGAAATCAACTGTGATACATATACATGCTGCTAAAATTTTGCCCTAAATGTTAATTGGGGAAGCAAATGGTACATTTAAAATTAATGTCTTTGCGGCAGGCTTATTGCTATTAGTTTCAGATCTGCAAGATAAATTGCGACTTCGATACGGCTTGGTGAATAACTTCAAGACAGCAAGAAGCGTAACTTTTGAATTGTCATTGGCTATCCCTTGATGTTGAGGCCAATCACATTTTAAGAGAGATTTCATAATGCAGAAGCTTAAATGTTCGGAATAGTTAAGACCGCTGCAAGAAATAGAGCTGAGTAAGAATTGTTCCGCAGAAGAAAGGATCCTACTTACATGATAGTAAAAACGTTCTTACATGAACATTTTAGAGCAGTTTTCACTTAGGTATCAAAAGTCCTGCAACACGCAGGTTCCATTACCACGGTGAGCGATTGGCATAAGAAACAAGCGCCAATTTATCATCCAATCAGAAGTCAAATCAAAACCACTCGTGACTCGCTCACTCGTTTTCCCGCGCTTTGCGCCAGCGACATGCATCTGCTTAGAGATTTGATTGGTTAATTGGATTGCCTGTATCTTTCGTGATTGGCCGGAGTGCTCACTTTGAGTTAACGTTACTCAGTTGAAAACAGCTCTAAGAAATGACATAATTGTATGATTTCATAATTATTTACCTTCACATCACTCACCAAAGGAGCTGAACTCAGTGCTTGGTACATAAATTTGTACCTAAACATACAAACCTACACGAAAACAGTATAAAATATATCATGCCTTTTAGACTATTCTACAAGTACCCCAAGGTACAATGAGTTATGAATGCTTCCATCGCGAGTAGAAGTTGTCCTGGGTTACCACGGAAGCACTCATCAGACACAATATGATACATTAAGCGGGACACTTCTCGCATTGTATTTTTACCATACTACCTCCCTCATTCATAGAGTTTCTATCATAAACAGCTTCCAAGCCATTCTCCTCTATTAAGATAGTCGTACTGCGAGAGGATGAGCTGGCAAAACTGCACTGTTCTGGACAAATCGTGTTGTTTTGCACAAGAGGCATGAAGCTACACGAGTTGTCTTTGGGTGTTGAATTTGTCTTTTCAGAATGCACCTGGTCAGTGTCAGGATACATAAGTTTGTCTTCTTTTGAGCAACAATTCTCACGTTAAACACTCTTTGTCAAGACTTCATTTGACTCACTCCGATCTCCATTTGGAAAGCACAAGCCCTCCGTATCGGGTTCAGTGACAGAGTCAGCAGGGGTAATATGTCCTGTGTTGTGTGAGCTTACTTCATGGTTCGACGCACCCAGCTTTGTATTAAAAAGATCACTGTTTACAGCAGAAACTTCCTCTTCTAAGTCTACTGTCTTTCGCTGAGATTCTTCAGTTTTTTTTTCTTTGTTATTCAGTGTCTGCTCTGCCTGAAGTTTCACTTCCTAACCCCTCCTCTTCTTTCAGAGTTAAACTCTTTTCATCATGCGTTGCTAGTGAATCATTTTGCCGATTTCCATCTTCTGTGTCTTCTGTGTTATCTTCGGGATGTGTGCTATTTTGGAGAACTGCTTCACGAGTTTCACTCTCTCCGCTTTCTTCAAATTTGCCTGGAAATTCAGGCGCAGCTTCTTCTGTTATTGGTGTCATAGGGTCATGACTGGCGGGTGCTAGCACAGGGCTAGGAGTTTGGGCACTCTCAAAAAAGTCCTAGAAATGAATTATTTAAAGACAATATGAAATATATTAATTTAGTGATTCAATTTGGTTCTGGAGTATACTGTAGACTAATCCTCCCCCGGGAATACCCCGGGCATTTGACGCCTTTTCCTGCCCAGGAGGGAGAGCATTTGATCGCTACTCATAGGGGGCGGAAAATTTGATCGCTGGCCTCGATTTCAAGTTACGAGTCGCGCTGATTCCACGTGGGTCGATAAATCATGGCGGAGATGGCGGAGACAAACTTTGATGAATTCAAAGGAAATGACTGCGTATTTGAGACGGATTGGTTGAAAACCAAAGGCCTTCACAAGCTGTGTTTCGCATTTCAAGGTTTTTAAGGCACCCACCCAGGGTATTTTGGGTCATTTTTCTTCTTTAATATCACTAATGAAACGACTCAAAATGACCCTGTTTACTTCACAAAATGAATCTTTAATAAATAAAAATCCAGAAAATTTACCTGATTTCAGTGTATCTAGCCCCCTGTGGGGATACTGGGTTAAATATTAACCCATATCTGAGAGAGAGAGATAAGCGTTTTTTGTTAGAACCATCCAATAAAAGGGAAATATGAATGCAGAAATGTTTAAATATAAATAAAAGGAATAAATTTTTGCTTGGGTTTAAGTTGAACGTTATGACTCCGAAGTTATGACTAAAATACTGTAAGAGAACTTTGCACAACTGGAACTTGACACCTTTTGCCTTCCGCCGGTCACCCAAGCACAGATTTCTTAGATAGATACTTGCAAAAGAGTCTGCCAAGTTTCGTAGAAAAACGCCTTAAGGTTTTTTCAGAAAACGAAATTTTGTAGTTGCAAACCCTTCAGCGGTGCGTAAAAAGTCGATGCAAAGCTTTCGAAGTTAAGAACGATTTACATTTATAATAATATACATGAGAAAATTACTCGATTCTGATTGGCTGAGAGCAGTGCAGTTTAAGTGTAACACCAGTGCAAAAAGTGTAAAACACCAGTGCAAATTAGTATAGGTAATCATACGGTTTCGAGTTCAGTTGGAATTAATTTGCACGAGTGTCTTTTTCAAAAAGTTCAAATTGCACGCAGCCGCTTCGGCGGAGTGCAATTTCAGCTTTTTGAAAAACTCACAAGTGCAAAATTAATTTCAAAATTGGAACGAGAAAAAACCGTATGATACTTATTAATAATACAAACAGAAACATTCGCGCGGAAAAAGTGCCAGAAGAGTTTCTTGAAGCCGTTTATTCGCATTCGAGACGAATTAAGCATTTTTATTGGCTATCAAACTTATGAATTATTAATGAGTTTGAGAAAAACATCCCTCAAACTCATTAATAATTCATAAGTTTGATAGCCAATAGAAAATGGCTAAATCCGTCACGTGCATGAGTTTTGATACCCAATGAAAACCTAGATGAAAACCACGCGTGTTTTGGATATCGTATCCAAACCACACGTTGCTTTCATCTGATTCCTTATTGGATATCAAGATTCACGCAACAAAACAAAAGAAATTAAGCATAAGAACAGAATTTAAAAAAATTAGCATCCTTGGGAACTTGCATTTTAATAAAATAATTTTAACAATAAAACTCATGAAATTGGAAATTAAAACTGTTTTAAATACACATAGCGTCCGATACTAAATACTTTTCCATAAACAGTTTTCGGTGGATATCTCTTTACCTACGTTTTGCTCCAATTCAACGACAAATTTTCTTTGCCAACAATTCAGACTCAAGCATAACGATTTCCTTAATATGTAAGTCCAGCGATTTGAAACCTAATGTAAATCAGGTAATATCTGAACGAAACTCCCGAAGGAATGGATATTTTTCTTTACCCGAGTAATTCGCTATTCGTTAAAATAGTTTACGCGTATTTGTTTTATACCTTGATAACGGGGAATACGACTTTCTTGACTTAATTCTCTTCTTCGTAAACCATTTTTGGCTCCTACACCGTGCCACTCCTTCCTCGCTCGTGGTTGGACGCTAATGAATCATGCATACAAACGCGTTCTTTCGGAAAAGGGGAAATATTTAACACTGCATAATTTCTTATTGTTTCGTTTGCGAAAACATGTCACTGCATAATTTCCTATTGTTTCATTTGAGAAGCCATATCAAAAACTCGTGCTTCGTGATTCATCAGGGATTCCAAACACCTCGAAACAATAAAAGCACTCGGCCTGCGGCCTCGTGCTTTCATTACTTTCTCGGTGTTTGGAATCCCTGATGAAACACTCGCACTGGTTTTTGATATATTACTTACAAAATTACAATATCTCTCCAGAAAAAGGGAGTAGACTTATTTTCATTAAAGTAAGGGATAGCGCAGACTGAAGTAATTCTGTAGTTACATGGCGGATAAGACAGTTACCAGCCGACGACTTTTAATGTTAATACTCACGTAAATAAATCTACTTCTCTTGATCACAGTAGCACTTATCTGAAAAAAAAACTAGAGTTAGCATACACGGTGGTTGTTGGATCAATGATATCAAATATTGTAGGACCTGGATTTTCCTCCACATTATTTGCTTGCCTTATATGCAAAGGGATGTAGACATTGTAGCATATCATTTGTGTAAACCAAACCATCACCTCTTTCCACAACTTGAAATGTCCAACAACGTCTTTTAATGTTAGCAAGTAAAACACATTTAAGTAAAATATCATATTCCAAAATCGGTCTGGCACACGTGAAAAAGCATCCTTGGATTTGCCGACAGAATTGTTGTGACAGCCGATCTTTGACTGGTATTGTTCGATTGTTGTTCCCATGTTGGCAGCTAATAACAGACAACAGTAGTGGAAGACTCTTATTTAGTGCGAGTATTTTTGAGAGTGCAGTAACTCTTTCAGTTTGAGGTGTAAACCACACCGATTGTTCAAGTCGATAAATACTGGCTTGTGAGAGCTTATGCGATACTCGTGAGATACAGTACTCCTGAGATAAGCTTACTTGTGAGATATGTGGTGCAACCCGAACCGGATTTTAAGCCAATGAATGTAGGCTTCCGAAAGCGTCTTAGCTTCAGTGCAATCCGCACTAAACACAAGGCGAGTCTAGATATGTTGCCTTTCCTCGACGAGGAAACTCCGTTCAGCAACACCTGAATGAAATAACAAAGAACAAGCAAGGCAAAGCAGTACAGTTAATTATCGAAATGAAAGAGAGAAAACCAATCATAAACAGCACAACACAGCAATTTTGAAATAGAGCATAACTTACCTTTAACAAATACTACTAATTTGCGACGGAAGGCTGTTCAAGATTTTCCGACAACAACACGCCGGAAGCAATGGCCGACGAAACAATTTGAGAACAACTAGTACCCAGACTATTTATAATCTCGGAGATCAGTCACGTGTCATCTCGTCCTCAAAGTGTCAAACAAGATCTGCCTCTGACTTAGGGGTCTATATGCAGACCATAAGACCCCAAAAACGGGTTCCGACACACCATACATTGAATGTGCGGAACTCAAGCCGATGTTCTTATTTTGTTCTAGACTGTTCTTGTTCAATTCAGTTTATTTATGAAAGCAAGTAGATCGAACTAACATGTCTGATAGGTCTTAGCAGGCATGTTTTTTTTTTTTCTGAGTAACTATGTATAGATAGTGCTATTGCAGAAAATAACTCGACACACCGTTTTTAAAGACTATAACCATGACAACAATAACTGAAATAAAGCAGGTTAAAAATATCCCTTTATTACATGTTTACTATCATTCGTACCTTCCCATCCCCAGTGGGGAATGCCCATTTTCCATTAAGGTAGTCTTATTTAACGTTCTCAAGTTTTAAACTTGTTTTGTTAATTGAGGATGGTTCAGTGCTATTTTCGTGATTCGTGATAAGCTGATTTTATTTGCCGCGTAACGTGAATTTAGAAAACTGGAAACTTGGATTATGACACAGTGTTCGTGGTTTGACCACTTTATTCTACGTGAAAAACTGGATCAGGCATAATTTTGCCTTAAGTCTGTTTGGTTTGTTTTTGAGCGCCGACTGCTGTCCGGTAAAGGAGACCTCTGATAACGTCCGAGACGCGAGTCATCCGAATTGTTAGAGTCGTCCATCGAGAAGGACTAAACAGATAAGAAGGAAAAAAAGAAAGGTAAAAAATCTATGCTAAATATAATCACAAATTTAAACACTCACTGTTATGATTTTGATTGTTTCCACTTGATGAATTGTGAATGAGTTTGAAAAACCTGTGTAGATCAGGCTCACATTATGAGGTGAAACTGGAGTAAAAAGTTGAGACACTTGGATTGAAATAATTCCTGTCGTGATTGAAATTGTTGGCCTTTCAAGACTTACAAATTCTTTTTACTCGAGTCGTTATTACGTCACTAGCTCTAATCGAGTTACAGAAATAATGTTTATTTCGTACACGTCTTCTAGCAGGTTTAAGCCTAGATTAGCACAGCATGTCATCACATGGCAATATGCCTGTCGTGATTGCTGTTAAACTCGTATCTTTTTACAGGAAAAAAGGAAGTGTTAGCTTGACTGTCTTTTAGCACAGTCGTCTAAATATTTTCTATTATTCTGGACTAATTGATCAAAGCACAATTGATGATGGAGAACAAGAGCCTGAGTACTTAAGCCTACTTGTAAGTTCGTACATTCCACATTCTTTTAGCCTTACCCGTGTCATTTGAAATTGCAAATTTTAATTTTCTCTGTACGTCTTGAAACGTGTTACACCGCCGTTGGAAACACAAGACAACTTGGCGTTGCAGTTTAAAGTTACACTGGGGTTGTGTTAGATTTTATTGACGTTCCATTACAGTAGGCTCGCGGGTTACTTGTCCTTTCTCTTTGCACAAGCTCATTGATGTGTTGTTCTAGGGAATATCCACACCCTTCCCGCGGAAGATTTTCAGGTGAATACCCCGTCCCACCCATCCCTCTGGACTTCTGATGACCCCCAAGGTCCCTTTTGGAATTTCCAATGACCTTCCTTTTGGAAACAAAAAGCCCAATATATGATTTTGAAGAAAAGAATCCACTTGTAGAAGAAGACAATCTATTCGATTAGTTAGGTACAAAATAATCTTAAGATAGAACGTTATATTTCACACTACAAATCAACTGTAATGCTTTCCTTGCGAATAAGGACTTATTGTTATTCTGAGACTTGGAAATTTTTGTAAATAAATTCAATGCAATTGAACAAGGTATGTGGAGTTTATTTCATCAAATTTAAGAGTACTTACTTTTTTACTCGATGCTCTATCTCTAGACCGGTCTATTTGTAGGCTTATTTTACCATGAAATGGGTGAGGCGTGGCCTACATGAGTGCTCATCGGTGGGAAAAAAATGTTTTTCTCTTTAATCTTCTGTTGAATTGATGTCGGTTAAAAATTAAGGGCCTGTTGGAGGACCCCGGGTAGGTGAGGTACCCCACCTACCTGTGGTAAAGGAAAGTTAGCCTTCACATGCAAAATTTATAACCCCGGGGCACTGGGGTGAGGTTTCCAAATGCTTCCAGATTGTTTCTTTTACTCGGTGATAAGAGCTCGTTCTTTATCAAGCTGTTATTTACAGTCACTGCTCATTTGAATCAAGGGCTTTTTGGGCTTAGTGAGCCTTTCAAGACCAAATTCATCGAAGAAATCAATCGCTAAACTAAACATCGGCGTATCTTGTGTACATCGCCGACAGGCCCTGCTCAAAGTTCTTTCCATTTAGTGTAGCCCCTGAGGAAGGCTAGTCCTGTCTAACCGAAATATTGGGCACTGAATTTAACATTTTTAGCCGTCCGGTCAGCCTTTCAATTGGTTTTATAATAGATAAATGCCCAGCTAAACATCACCCCACCCCACCTTCAGCATTCACATGGAGAAAACTTACCCCACCTAGGCGGGTTACCCGGCAAGGCTGACCGGGCAACCCGCCTAGGTGAGGTACCCAACCTCTCATGTGAAAGCAGTCAAGAAAAAAATAGAGTTTGTATGGAGAGATGACTAACCCCACCAAGGCGGGGGACCTCACCTGCCTGGGGTCCCCCACCTCCATGTGAACAGGCCTTAAGTCCGTGCTTGTAATTGGTCACTGAAGTTGCTGCGGAGGTCTGAATTCGCGGTAAATTCAAACTAAAAATAGATCGGTCTGTGGAAACGCCGTGACAGGAATATGGGGTAGTTGCTCGCTCCTAGTGATGGGCTCCTGATTACACCGATGACGTTTTCGACTCTATCCATGGGGCCACGGAAGCCTTTTGATTCAAAAAGGCAGAACAACTGATCCCGAGGGGCTCAACACTCGCGAAGCAACATTGTCTTTTTTTCTGTTGTATTATTTTATTCATATCTTTACCATATGTTTATCTTTGATTTACACTGTCAATTAGTTTTACGTATTTCCGGTATCACGCAAATACTACATAAACACTTCTCCCAATGTAAAATTCTCATTGTACCTGAAGAGGGTTCGTTTGGGCAGTCGAAATGTAGCACTCCTTTCAGAAAATCATACTACGTTGTGTCGGTTTCTACTTTTATATTATTCATTTTCTTTGTGAACCGGTTTACCAGCTGGATCATCGTTCCGGTTGCTTGCTTTATTATTATTTTTTTAAAAAAAACTTCTGGTAACTAAACTTTGCTGACATCAGAGTCCGCCTGATGCCCCGTCTTTTGTTGCCTGTGGTCTTGCGCATTATCCAGTCGATGGCTACTAATAATAACATGGGTGACAGGCGCATCGCACCCTAGACGCACCCCACTCCTGACACTGAACCGGTTTACTTCTTCTTATGAATAGCACTACAAAAGAAATTGTTGTAGAAAAGTTTGATGATGCTGACAATCTTCTTCTTCTGGGCACCCATAGGCTAGCAAGATATTCCATAAGGTGTCTGTAGATGCTGTCAAAGGCCTTTTCCAAATCCATGAAATTAATGTGTACCTCAGTGTTCCGCTCGATACACTGCCAGGAGCTCCTGACACTGCTCAATGATATTTCGGAGCCCGAAAATGTGGTCTATGCACCCTACTCCAGGTCTAAAGCCTGCCTGCTCTTTCCTTTAGATGGTGTCGATGACATCACTCTACTTATTTGGATGATTTTACAGAAGATCTTACTTAATTGGTACCGAGAGGAGTGTTACTCCCTGCCATTTTGTGCGTTGTGTCCTATCCCCCTTGTTGGGAAGTTTAACGATCAGTCCCATGCATCAGTCTTAAGGTATGGTCTCGGCATTCCAGATTTTATGTAGTAGGTCGTAGAGCCAGTCTGTGGGAAAACGGATGCCAGTTTTTAGTACTTGTGTTATGATGTTGTGTTTTCCAGGTTCCTTGTTGTTCTTCACAGACTCTTAATTACTTTTCAGAATCTCAGTTTTTGTTGGTGCAGAATAACGGATATCCAGTTAGTCTCCTACAAGCCCGCTTTGTAGCTGTTTATCCTTGATTGCAATTCCCTTCCCGTCCTCATCTTTCACTGCATCACATCCTCCCTAGAATTTTCCATAGATGTTGTTGCTATATACCACACAAGTGAATAGTACTTTTCGCGCGCGCTGATTGGCTAGGTCGGAGGTGATTAGCCAAGTACTATTCACCTTCGAGCAGCCAAAGAAAAACAAAATGGCTTTTGTCGGTATATATTGTCACAAATAAAGTTGCTCTTTGGGCCGCTAGTTATTCAGCTTGTGTGGTCAATACTAAAACAATTATTCACCTCAGTGTCGGTAAAAGTGGTGGATATTTACCTCCACTTCGGTGAATAATTGTTAATTATTCGATACAGCTCAGTTTGCTCCCCCTAATTACAGCTCGTTCAGCCTCCTAAGTGCTCATAATGCATTCTCTTGTCCTGCCGTACATTTTTCTCAACTTTTCTATTAGCCAATGCATACTCTACTGATAGTTTCCCTATTAGCCTCCCTGCTTGTCGATTAGGGACCACTTCTCGGCACTTATATATCCAGTTCTTATCTCTTTCCTTTTCTTCCGTAGCACACATTTAAATGCGTGTAGGTAGCTCCATGTTGATTCGGCATCTTTCTCTACCTCCTCATCAATGTTACTTAGGGCCTCATACTTATTTTTACAGCTACAAAAAGCACTAGATAATTTGTGTACCTGGATTTAAATCTATAGAAGGTTTCACGGTCGCCGACGTCATCTTGGTAGTGGGGCAAACACGCCAAAATTTACCGTAAATGTATGAATACATCAAGAAAAAATCGTGATTTTGAGGCTCGATAACTCGAGGAAGGTTGATATTCTGAAATTTCTGTAAATTGCAGACTAAAGTTACTAGGTAAAAGAGTTAACCGATTAAATTTCAAAGGCATCGGTTTGCTGAGAAGCGAGAAATCGTCTTTTTAGTTTTTCTTACAAATGCTTCTAAATTTTCCCGCGAACGCTGGCGGCTCCATTTTACACACAAATATATATTTTTTATTTTTATCATTTTATATATGAAAAATAAAAGTTTAAATTTGGGGCGTTCTTGGTAAGGTACAATTCTCAAATTTGATTGGTTACCTCTTTTAGCTAGTATTTTTAGTTTGTAATTCATAGAAATTGTAGAATGTCAACCTTCTTCAAGTTATCGAGCATCAAAATCACGATTTTTCCCATACATTCACTGTAAATTTTTCTATGTTTGCCAAAATACCAAGATGGCGTCGGCGACCATGAAACCTTCTATAGTCACTGTCATTCCTCCCTGAATATTGTGTTGCTCAGTGATGTTGTCCGGCTGGCACACAGCCATTGCCAGTCCATCTACACTCGCTGATGCCTAAAATATCAATGCGGCGAAGCAACATTTCCCTCTCCACCCCTGCGGTCTTGCCTGTTTGAAACATAGTTCTGAGATTCCAAGTGGCCATACGGCACTTTAACTTTGGGTTCAAGAGTGGCCTGATCGTGCGCTGTGCAGTCATTCGTCCAGCTCCAGGCTGAAAACCATCTCCCTTATCCTGTGGTTGTGTATTTCTCTGATCAGCAGTTTCTGTAGCAATTATCCACTGTGATGGGGTTGCTAGCCCCACGCACAGTTTGCCAGAGACCTAGCCGGCAACAGATCCTTTCCCGCCTCCTACGACGAGGACGAAGGGTTGGACTTAAGAAGGTTAAGGAGTTAACACACGAAGCTAAACTGTGACAGTCGTGTACACCGCTGACGCCCTCGTCGCTATCAGTGGGTAATAAGGAACAGAACAGAAAAAAGAAAAAACAAAAAAACAAAAAACAAACACAATAACGCAAACTATATTCACCAGACTTTATGCAACTGAGGTGACGGTGGAGGTGACATGTATGTTAACCGAATAGTACAATCAGTGTTTTATGTTCTGAAGGTAGAGGGTAAAGTCTGTGTACAAGCCAAGTGGTCCATCACGCTGTAGCTTATCCCAGTTTCTGTACCATGAAGCGACTGTGGTATTTCTACCACCCCTGGATTGGATGCTATTCCATCGCAGGGCTACCCCCAGCATATTAATAGTGAAAGTTCACCGGTACTCATCGGGTTGTTCATAAGGTGGATAACGCTACAGTAAAAACCCGCGTATAAGAACCTAGAATTTAGTGGAGTTCATGCTGAACAGGTTCTTATATTTTGGGGTATGTTTTTTTCTAATAACAAGCTGATTAGCTTCTTAGTAGGTTCTTATTTGCAAAAGTTATTATAGTGCATGATAGCATTCGGGGAACTGCAATAGTACTAATATGCTATAATTGTAAAGCATTTACGAAAAGGTCAAGCCTTAATTAATTGTTGTCGAAACAAGTCCTGTATCATGGGCCTGACCATATTTACAGTTGTATGTTCTGTACAGCATTTGTGACTGTATTTATAACTACAGCAAAGTTTTATGGAATGAATAATATTTTATTGGTAAGACTGAAAAGCAGTACACAAATTTAAATTCTTTGTCAGGCTGAATAGGTTTTTTTATATTTGGGTATTAAAATGCAAAATTTCAGCCTGCAGGTTCTTAAATCACTAGGTTTTTATACCGGCGGGTTTTTACTGTATCCAGCGGATAAATCACCATCCAGCGGATAAATCACCATCCAGCGGATAGCGCGGTTTGTTTTGCTAACACTTATCCACTACTGGATAGCGATTCATCCGATGCATAGCGTTAACCAGCCTTCGAACAATTAACTGGGGCCTGGGCGGAAAGAGGCACTGTGAGAGTTAGTGTCTTGCCCAAGAATTCAACTCAATGCCCCGGGCAGTGCTCGATCAGGAGGCTTGTTTTATTAACCTTGAAACCACCGCCATGTGAAGTAAGGAGATTTTTCGTTTGTATTGATGTTAGTAGTACTTTATAGTAATTTGGTGAGATAAAACTTGCGTTTTCTTTGATTCCTCATGACACGAGAGAATCAGAAATAAATAATGGCGGTTGCATTGGTAGAAATCGTCCAGCTACTACCTTTACTAAAATTACAGCCACGCTTCATAATTTACATGACTTACATGTATACATCGATGAATAAGTCTAACAACTATTTGTAAAACAGCTGCTCCTTCATTAATCGAAATGTTGCTGAATATACCAGCACTGAATCAAAATCTTGGCAGAAACTAAAGAATGGAACTGGTAGCTACATCAGATTTCAAGAGTTAATTGACGACATGGCACACCTGCTAGTGTCGAAGACTCCGATCAAGTCTCCGTTTTTCATGAAACACAATTTCGTATTTTCACGTAAAACGCTAAAACTATATTACATGATGACTACGTCAATTTAGCAATAACGCCACTTTCATATATTTTAGTGTGGACGA
>JAHPZR010021422.1:0-18404 GCA_019787425.1 Platygyra sinensis | reverse complement strand
ACGCCTATGGAAAGTAGAGTATTCTGATTGACTGCATTTTTTATCGCACGGTACTATGAAGGGACAAATTTTTGTCTAATGCTATCGACTCGTAATAATAATTTGACCGAATGAGATGGGTCTTTATGGAGTAAACGGGTAGGAGTAATTTCAAAACCGGCGCATAAGATTGCACTCTATATTCTACGACACGAAGACCTTTTACTAATTCATCGTACCCGCAACAAACTTCGGGATTAACGTAACATTTTTAATTTCCAAAAGTTTTACAAACCGAGGAAACATCAAGAAAGAAATCATTTTAAGCACATGTAATCGACACTCGAATGGCATAAGTGTTCAATTACAGGTACCCAATAACACAAAGTTGTAATTGGATAGCTGTAATTAGACACCTACCCTATTCGCTCAGCTGATTCGCACGTCAATTACGTGCATTGATAAGCGCGTGGAAAGCCAATTTTGTTACAGATAAGATTAACGACAGGGCAATTGCTAGGCAACAAAGTCTGTTTAAACACAAGGGTGTTTGTATATACAGGATCGTTTGAATTGTGTGACAATTAAGGAAGTCCTTTATAAAAAATATTAAAATGCGTTTGTAATTTAAACTCAGCGAATGTTAATCTACGTATAGTTCAGTTTAAGAAGGCGATAGGCACGTCAAAATAGCTATTGCTAACTCTTTTCTTGAGTTTAAGCTTTTATTTAATTCAAGACATATAAAGAACCTTATATTCCTTACTGTGCATCAAAGGAAAAAAAAAACATGTATATTCTTACAGCTCCCTTACAGCTGTATGGTGGCCCATTAGGGCCATAGAGTTTTTCTATATTTGTCCTGTTTTTTTTCTTAATTTTACTTTATCTTGTTCTTTTTTTCCCTTTTATATTCCGTTTCTTTTTTTTTTTTTTTTTTAATTTTATCTATTTCATTTTTAAAATTTTCTTATTGTAATAATATACTGCAAAAAAAAAAAAGAAAAAAAAATTAAAAGTAAAAAAAAAATAAGAGCATGTTTAAAAACAAAAAAAAAAACAAAACAAAAAAATTCACGTGGCCCATGAGGGCCATAGGCCCATAGAGGCCATGTTAAAAAAAAAAAAAATTGCACGTGGCCCATGAGGGCCATAGGCCCATAGAGGCCATAGAGGCCATATTCTTTCTTTGTGGCCTTTGAGGTTTTTCAACACCTCCTCTTTAATCTTTAATCTTTAATCATAGTACTCCTAAAACAGTAATGACTATACTAGGAGGAATAATTACAGAATAAAAAATAATTTACATAAAACGTACATAATAAATAAGGTAATAAAGAAACTTAGATAAAAACAAGATAATATAAATAATGAGTCCTTGTGGGTTCACCTCGGTCATCATGGCATATACTAGATTTCTGGGCACCCTCAAGCCATGAACATCACGGATTTTCTGATGCAAAGCTCTGTAGCCGAGTAGACTGCCAGGACCATTCATCTCTTCCTCAACAGCTTCGCGTACATCGTCAATATCCACGCTATAATCCGTAAACTGGATGTGGAAATATTGGAGTCGACGAGTGAACGTACGAGGGCTCCATTTGAACTAAGTCTAAAATCTCCTTTCGGCGCAAATTTTACCTCACATATTTGACCAAATCGTCTCTCAAATTATCATCTTCTTGCCAATCCATTTTGTCTTTCCTGCGAAATTTACCGTATGTGTATTGTGGGATATCTAAAGTAGAAATGCCTGATGGGCTATGGCCTCTATGGGCCTATGGCCCTCATGGGCCACGTAAATTTTTTTTTTTTTAAACATGCTCTTATTTTTTTTTTCTTTTTTGCAGTATATTATTACAGTAAGAAAATTTTAAAAATGAAATAGATAAAATTAAAAAAAAAAAAAAAAGAAACGGAATATGAAAGGAAAAAAAAGAAAAAGATAAAATAAAATTACGAAAAAAAACAGGAAAGATATAGAAAAACTCTATGGCCCTAATGGGCCACCATACAGCTGTCTAAGGCAATTAACACTGGCAACACATTGTCATAATAAAATTAAAAGAACGACGAAATTAAATTAGGTGACCTACACAGTGTTTTGAATAATACAAAGTGAACAAATAGAGTCATATCTGCCGGCTCAATTGCCGGTTGAGGCGTACTTGAAACGTAACGATTCAAAGCGAATCAACTCGAACCTGACGTTGGTTTCCGAGCCAGTGATAAACATGGGAAAAACTGATTCTTGGTTTTGGTGTTTTGCGTGGTTCATTACTACTGTAACAGTTGTTGGAAATGCTCTGATAATCTTCTTGATAGCCTCGAAACGCCATCTTCAAAAGAAACCCAACTGGTTTATTTTATCGCTTGCAATCGCCGATCTTTTTGTTGGGTTCACGTACATCCCTCTTTTCTACGCGTGCTGGAAACGGTTTCCTTGTAGCAAAGACGGTTGGTTTGCGGGACAAACAATCAAGTGGACTTTTCTCTACGCGTCCGTAAGCAACCTTTTCATTTTGACTTTGGATCGCTACATCGCCCTGACCTCACCGCTGAGACACAAATGGCTTGTTACACCAACGCGTATTGCCTTCTCGGTTATTACCGCTTGGATTGTACCGGTGATAAGTCGTGTATGTATCTTTGTTCTGGTGCACTTCATCAATGAAGCAGCGGCCTCTAAATATCTCTTGCCAGTGTTTCTGGTAATGTTCGAGTTTGTTCCATGCATTCTACTTTCTTGCTTCACATTGCGCATGATGTATATTGTTCGAAAAAGACGATGGTCATCTAGAACTATTGAAGATTCGTCTACAGAACCAAGATCACTAAACTTGCGAGTCCATTTTCGAGACGATGGGCGCCCAAATTACAACATCAGGGTTGTAGTATCTGTAGTGGGTTTGTTCATTCTGTGTTATTCAGTCGACGTATACATCAGTTTTTGTGATAATTTCAGTTTGTCTTCAATATCCCCGCAGTTATGGAATGTTCGACATCTTTTGTTAGTCACAAATTCTGCCCTGAACCCAGTAGCTTATGCTTTATTTAAGAGAGACATAAGACAAGCGATAAAAGCACTGGGACGCGTCCACTCAAACAATAGAGTGTCCACTTCTACTGAAAACTGAAAGTCGTGTTTATTTAATTAAGGTTAATTTTATGTTGATAGTTTCCTGTTCTGCGCTGGGAAGTAAGCATTCTACAAAAATTACCACATTCTTTCTTTGTTTTGTTTTTATAATAATATGGTTTTTCCTGCGGAGGCTGAATATTATTTTTCTCCCGATTTCAGGCCGAAATTAATCTCGTTAATATTCTTAGATTAAGGCATTTATAGCATTTCCGTTTTCGAATGTATTTGGGCTCTAGATGCTGTTTAAGTAATTTTGAAGCCAACCTGCAGGCATCAAGCCGTTACAAGTATGACGAAGCATCGAACTTTTTGGCGAGTTGTGGCTTTAAGAGAAAGAAAGAACTTTATACGGTTTAGTAAATAACATATAATTGTATTGTATTTACAAATTTTCTGATCACACAAAATTATATTCTTTTCAAACTCTCAGCTTTGGGTTCAGTCTTAAAATATTTTTGTAAAACTTCGCTAATACCAGGCTGGATATTCTTATAAAACATATTCTTTTCAAACAGATTGTGTTAAAGGGAAACGTCACTCCAACCGAAAATTGCTTGACTAGAGCACAATCTCAGTAGACAGATGACAGAAATCTTCACAAAGTAGGGAGGACCAAAAGCTATAATGAATGGAACAAGGAGAGATATTTCCATGGCTCTAATTCCGGTCAACTTTTGACGTCAAACTTCCGGGGGGGGGGGGGGGGCAATGTTTTCCAATGGATCGAGACGTTCTGGTTAAACTGGTGACCTAATCGACCGTGGTAGAAATCGGGCTACCTACCACCCCGGTAAACAACAACAACAACAAATCCCTTAAATTAGAAGTGGGGTTAGACGGGGAAAAAGTGACCCAGTGGTTGTTGTATATTCTTGTTATTATTTAGAACTGTCATTTAGAGTTGGTTTCAATGACCATTTCACGCGACGGAGGAGGGAAACGTTTTATCGAGAAGTGGTTGAAAATACGAAAAACAAGGACATTACAGGAAATGCACAATCGAACATGATTTAAAGCGATATAGAAGTGTGAAGCGTTTGGGGCGGCCGATCAACCTCGCTTAAAGGCTCGTGCAACTTGATTTTATGAACTTCCAAAGCATCTCTCTTGGTTAAATTAATTAAGGTTTTCAATCACGAAATGCCTTCGAGTCCACTCAGGCTCGCACGATTTCCACGTTCATTGTGACCATGATGCTAAGCTAATGTTGATCTCGTGATTGAGATTAATAACTGTTCAACAGCCAAGGTCAACCCACAACACATATCTTTCCCTCGTACCACAGTCACGTCCCTCAACTCTTCCCACCCCGGCCGCGTGCTCTCAGTAATCGGGTCTGAACCCAGGCAGGAGAAGAGACTCTCAGGATAACCTGATGCGCATGCTCAGAACACCGCTATTCCCCACTCTCTTAAGTAGAAGAGGGGGGAGGGGTGGGAACATACCGTACATCCTCTAATTAGCGTTTCTTTCCACACAAGGGCCCCTTTCGGATAAGTGTCCATGGAAAAATAAGCGCATCCCGTCAAATAAGCGCCCTAACCCTCCCCTCCCCTTGGTTTATTGAAGAGTGCTGAGACAACAAAGGATGTATAGTTTTGGCTGTGTTCAATCACAAACAAGTGATTATCGACTCATTAATTCAAGTAATGAGCACTGATCGTCGCAACGGTTGACAGCAAAGATCTGATGCTTCATTGCTTAAATCCCAATTGCAACTAACCTTGTGCAGCAGGCCTACACCGGTTAAAAGGGCTATATTGCATAGTTCTTCAAGAGCTACATGACCCTTCCGAGATTTCTGAGGAGCTGACAGATGCATATATTCCAAAAAAGCGATCATATCTCACCACGATTTGAGAAAAACAAAATTGAACAAGCACCTCCCCCCGCCCCCCTCCCTCTCGATAAAGCGCCTCCTTCAAATAAGCGCCCCGGGCGCTACTTTCAGGAGTAACGGTACATGGCAGAAAGTTTGGAAGCGTAACTTAACCTTTATTTGCTAAGTAATGGCCAGGACAGTATATCCTGAAGCGCTAGATATATCTAGAGATTGTGAAATTATCGATGTAAAACTAGTCATTTGTACTTACTTACTTGCTAAAGTTCAAAGCAGTCGCTCGCATGACGAATGTGTGGCTATTCTACGCAATGACTTTTTTCGTTTGGTCGAGCAATGCCGATCAGGGTTAACTTTTTAATATCAAGAGCGTCGTGTTAGATATTACTTTTTTTTATTATATAAACACGACTGTTTTACTGGAAAATACACCACTCATAATATATTCATATGAAGCCGCATCCAGGACTCGGGTGGTGCATTATCCATGTTCACAATTATAAACGTTCGTGTGGCCCTCGGACATTTTTTGGATAATCAACGGAAATCTTCGAAAAGTGGTCAGAAATCGTCGGAAAATCGTCGGAAACGTCGTTATGAGGATGTCTATGTAACAAACCAAGTAGTATGTAACACCTTCTCGTGCTCAACTTTATATCTTCTTATAAGTTGAACTTAACACTGGAAGATATATTCCATATCTATTCTGTATGCTATGCTTTTGAGTGGTATACCATAAGATATCACACCTACATCTGAATGTTTGCAAATATACACACAAGCCCTTTTTAGGCGACTGTGTATATCAAAAATATACATGTGACATGTGGGATAAATTCCATGGTATACCATGAGAAAATGTTGCATAATTATTTCATACCACGCCATAGAAAGTAGAGTATTCTGATTGACTGCATTCTTTATCGCACGGTACTATGAAGGGACAAATTTTTGTCTAATGCTATCGACTCGTAATAATAATTTGGCCGAATGAGATGGATCTTCATGGAGTAAACGGGTAGGAGTAATTTCAAAACCGGCGCATAAGATTGCACTCTAAATTGTACGTCACGAAGACCTTTTACTAATTCATCGTACCCACAGCATAACAAACTTCGGGATTAACGTAGCAGTTT
The DNA here is from genome assembly GCA_019787425.1 of Platygyra sinensis. NCBI lineage: Eukaryota > Metazoa > Cnidaria > Anthozoa > Scleractinia > Merulinidae > Platygyra > Platygyra sinensis. The sequence continues at coordinate 12,307 of JAHPZR010021422.1, read as the reverse complement.
TAATTTCCAAAAGTTTTACAAACGGAAGGAAACTTTAAGAGAGCCATCATTTTAAGCACATGTAATCGACACTCGAATGGCATAAGTGTTCAATAACAGATACCCATTAACATAAAGGTATAATTGGATAGCTGTAATTAGACACCTACCCTATTCGCTCAGCCGATTCGAACGTCAATTACGTGCAGTTGACAGGCGCGTGGAAAGCCAATCAGAATGCCGGGAGAATTTTGTTACAGATAAGATTAACGACAGGGCAATTGATAGGCAACAACTTCTGTTTAAACACAAGGGTGTTTGTATATACAGGATCGTTTGAGTTGTGTGACAATTAAGGAAGTCCTTAATGAAAAATATTAAAATGCGTTTGTAATTTAAACTCAGCGAATGTTAATCTACGTATAGTTCAGTTTAAGAAGGCGATAGGCACGTCAAAATAGCTATTGCTAACTCTTTTCTTGAGTTTAAGCTTTTATTTAATTCAAGACATATAAGGAACCTTATATTCCTTACTGTCTGTGCATCAAGGAAAAAAAAATGTATATTTTTACAGCTCCCTTACAGCTGTCTAAGGCAATTAAAACTGGTAACACAGTTGTCATAATAAAATGAAAAGAACGACGAAATTAAACTAGGTGACCTACACAGTGTTTTGAATAATACAAAGTTCACAATTAGAGTCGCATCTGGTCAGTTGCCGGTTGAGGCGTACTTGAAACTTGGCGATTCAAAGTGAGTCAACTAGAACCTGACGTCGGTTTCCGAGTGATATTTAAAAACTTCGCTGCCATGGGAAAAACTGATTCTTGGTTTTGGTGTTTTGGGTGGTTTATTACTACTGTAACAGTCGTTGGAAATGCTCTGGTAATCTTCTTGATAACCACGAAGCACCATCTTCAAAAGAAACCCAACTGGTTTATTTTATCGCTTGCAATCGCCGATCTTTTTGTTGGGTTCACGTACATCCCTCTTTTCTACGCGTGCTGGAAACGGTTTCCTTGTAGCAAAGACGGTTGGTTTGCGGGACAAACAATCAAGTGGACTTTTCTCTACGCGTCCGTAAGCAACCTTTTCATTTTGACTTTGGATCGCTACATCGCCCTGACCTCACCGCTGAGACACAAATGGCTTGTGACACCAACGAGTATTGCCTTCTCGGTCATTACCGCTTGGACTGTACCGGTGATAAGTCGCGTATGTATCTTTGTTCCGGTGCACTTGATCGACGATGAATTAGTAAAAGGTCTTCGTGACGTACAATTTAGAGTGCAATCTTATGCGCCGGTTTTGAAATTACTCCTACCCGTTTACTCCATGAAGATCCATCTCATTCGGCCAAATTATTATTACGAGTCGATAGCATTAGACAAAAATTTGTCCCTTCATAGTACCGTGCGATAAAGAATGCAGTCAATCAGAATACTCTACTTTCTATGGCGTGGTATGAAATAATTATGCAACATTTTCTCATGGTATACCATGGAATTTATCCCACATGTCACATGTATATTTTTGATATACACAGTCGCCTAAAAAGGGCTTGTGTGTATATTTGCAAACATTCAGATGTAGGTGTGATATCTTATGGTATACCACTCAAAAGCATAGCATACAGAATAGATATGGAATATATCTTCCAGTGTTAAGTTCAACTTATAAGAAGATATAAAGTTGAGCACGAGAAGGTGTTACATACTACTTGGTTTGTTACATAGACATCCTCATAACGACGTTTCCGACGATTTTCCGACGATTTCTGACCACTTTTCGAAGATTTCCGTTGATTATCCAAAAAATGTCCGAGGGCCACACGAACGTTTATAATTGTGAACATGGATAATGCACCACCCGAGTCCTGGATGCGGCTTCATATGAATATATTATGAGTGGTGTATTTTCCAGTAAAACAGTCGTGTTTATATAATAAAAAAAAGTAATATCTAACACGACGCTCTTGATATTAAAAAGTTAACCCTGATCGGCATTGCTCGACCAAACGAAAAAAGTCATTGCGTAGAATAGCCACACATTCGTCATGCGAGCGACTGCTTTGAACTTTAGCAAGTAAGTAAGTACAAATGACTAGTTTTACATCGATAATTTCACAATCTCTAGATATATCTAGCGCTTCAGGATATACTGTCCTGGCCATTACTTAGCAAATAAAGGTTAAGTTACGCTTCCAAACTTTCTGCCATGTACCGTTACTCCTGAAAGTAGCGCCCGGGGCGCTTATTTGAAGGAGGCGCTTTATCGAGAGGGAGGGGGGCGGGGGGAGGTGCTTGTTCAATTTTGTTTTTCTCAAATCGTGGTGAGATATGATCGCTTTTTTGGAATATATGCATCTGTCAGCTCCTCAGAAATCTCGGAAGGGTCATGTAGCTCTTGAAGAACTATGCAATATAGCCCTTTTAACCGGTGTAGGCCTGCTGCACAAGGTTAGTTGCAATTGGGATTTAAGCAATGAAGCATCAGATCTTTGCTGTCAACCGTTGCGACGATCAGTGCTCATTACTTGAATTAATGAGTCGATAATCACTTGTTTGTGATTGAACACAGCCAAAACTATACATCCTTTGTTGTCTCAGCACTCTTCAATAAACCAAGGGGAGGGGAGGGTTAGGGCGCTTATTTGACGGGATGCGCTTATTTTTCCATGGACACTTATCCGAAAGGGGCCCTTGTGTGGAAAGAAACGCTAATTAGAGGATGTACGGTATGTTCCCACCCCTCCCCCCTCTTCTACTTAAGAGAGTGGGGAATAGCGGTGTTCTGAGCATGCGCATCAGGTTATCCTGAGAGTCTCTTCTCCTGCCTGGGTTCAGACCCGATTACTGAGAGCACGCGGCCGGGGTGGGAAGAGTTGAGGGACGTGACTGTGGTACGAGGGAAAGATATGTGTTGTGGGTTGACCTTGGCTGTTGAACAGTTATTAATCTCAATCACGAGATCAACATTAGCTTAGCATCATGGTCACAATGAACGTGGAAATCGTGCGAGCCTGAGTGGACTCGAAGGCATTTCGTGATTGAAAACCTTAATTAATTTAACCAAGAGAGATGCTTTGGAAGTTCATAAAATCAAGTTGCACGAGCCTTTAAGCGAGGTTGATCGGCCGCCCCAAACGCTTCACACTTCTATATCGCTTTAAATCATGTTCGATTGTGCATTTCCTGTAATGTCCTTGTTTTTCGTATTTTCAACCACTTCTCGATAAAACGTTTCCCTCCTCCGTCGCGTGAAATGGTCATTGAAACCAACTCTAAATGACAGTTCTAAATAATAACAAGAATATACAACAACCACTGGGTCACTTTTTCCCCGTCTAACCCCACTTCTAATTTAAGGGATTTGTTGTTGTTGTTGTTTACCGGGGTGGTAGGTAGCCCGATTTCTACCACGGTCGATTAGGTCACCAGTTTAACCAGAACGTCTCGATCCATTGGAAAACATTGCCCCCCCCCCCCCCCGGAAGTTTGACGTCAAAAGTTGACCGGAATTAGAGCCATGGAAATATCTCTCCTTGTTCCATTCATTATAGCTTTTGGTCCTCCCTACTTTGTGAAGATTTCTGTCATCTGTCTACTGAGATTGTGCTCTAGTCAAGCAATTTTCGGTTGGAGTGACGTTTCCCTTTAACACAATCTGTTTGAAAAGAATATGTTTTATAAGAATATCCAGCCTGGTATTAGCGAAGTTTTACAAAAATATTTTAAGACTGAACCCAAAGCTGAGAGTTTGAAAAGAATATAATTTTGTGTGATCAGAAAATTTGTAAATACAATACAATTATATGTTATTTACTAAACCGTATAAAGTTCTTTCTTTCTCTTAAAGCCACAACTCGCCAAAAAGTTCGATGCTTCGTCATACTTGTAACGGCTTGATGCCTGCAGGTTGGCTTCAAAATTACTTAAACAGCATCTAGAGCCCAAATACATTCGAAAACGGAAATGCTATAAATGCCTTAATCTAAGAATATTAACGAGATTAATTTCGGCCTGAAATCGGGAGAAAAATAATATTCAGCCTCCGCAGGAAAAACCATATTATTATAAAAACAAAACAAAGAAAGAATGTGGTAATTTTTGTAGAATGCTTACTTCCCAGCGCAGAACAGGAAACTATCAACATAAAATTAACCTTAATTAAATAAACACGACTTTCAGTTTTCAGTAGAAGTGGACACTCTATTGTTTGAGTGGACGCGTCCCAGTGCTTTTATCGCTTGTCTTATGTCTCTCTTAAATAAAGCATAAGCTACTGGGTTCAGGGCAGAATTTGTGACTAACAAAAGATGTCGAACATTCCATAACTGCGGGGATATTGAAGACAAACTGAAATTATCACAAAAACTGATGTATACGTCGACTGAATAACACAGAATGAACAAACCCACTACAGATACTACAACCCTGATGTTGTAATTTGGGCGCCCATCGTCTCGAAAATGGACTCGCAAGTTTAGTGATCTTGGTTCTGTAGACGAATCTTCAATAGTTCTAGATGACCATCGTCTTTTTCGAACAATATACATCATGCGCAATGTGAAGCAAGAAAGTAGAATGCATGGAACAAACTCGAACATTACCAGAAACACTGGCAAGAGATATTTAGAGGCCGCTGCTTCATTGATGAAGTGCACCAGAACAAAGATACATACACGACTTATCACCGGTACAATCCAAGCGGTAATAACCGAGAAGGCAATACGCGTTGGTGTAACAAGCCATTTGTGTCTCAGCGGTGAGGTCAGGGCGATGTAGCGATCCAAAGTCAAAATGAAAAGGTTGCTTACGGACGCGTAGAGAAAAGTCCACTTGATTGTTTGTCCCGCAAACCAACCGTCTTTGCTACAAGGAAACCGTTTCCAGCACGCGTAGAAAAGAGGGATGTACGTGAACCCAACAAAAAGATCGGCGATTGCAAGCGATAAAATAAACCAGTTGGGTTTCTTTTGAAGATGGCGTTTCGAGGCTATCAAGAAGATTATCAGAGCATTTCCAACAACTGTTACAGTAGTAATGAACCACGCAAAACACCAAAACCAAGAATCAGTTTTTCCCATGTTTATCACTGGCTCGGAAACCAACGTCAGGTTCGAGTTGATTCGCTTTGAATCGTTACGTTTCAAGTACGCCTCAACCGGCAATTGAGCCGGCAGATATGACTCTATTTGTTCACTTTGTATTATTCAAAACACTGTGTAGGTCACCTAATTTAATTTCGTCGTTCTTTTAATTTTATTATGACAATGTGTTGCCAGTGTTAATTGCCTTAGACAGCTGTATGGTGGCCCATTAGGGCCATAGAGTTTTTCTATATCTTTCCTGTTTTTTTTCGTAATTTTATTTTATCTTTTTCTTTTTTTTCCTTTCATATTCCGTTTCTTTTTTTTTTTTTTTTAATTTTATCTATTTCATTTTTAAAATTTTCTTACTGTAATAATATACTGCAAAAAAGAAAAAAAAAATAAGAGCATGTTTAAAAAAAAAAAAATTTACGTGGCCCATGAGGGCCATAGGCCCATAGAGGCCATAGCCCATCAGGCATTTCTACTTTAGATATCCCACAATACACATACGGTAAATTTCGCAGGAAAGACAAAATGGATTGGCAAGAAGATGATAATTTGAGAGACGATTTGGTCAAATATGTGAGGTAAAATTTGCGCCGAAAGGAGATTTTAGACTTAGTTCAAATGGAGCCCTCGTACGTTCACTCGTCGACTCCAATATTTCCACATCCAGTTTACGGATTATAGCGTGGATATTGACGATGTACGCGAAGCTGTTGAGGAAGAGATGAATGGTCCTGGCAGTCTACTCGGCTACAGAGCTTTGCATCAGAAAATCCGTGATGTTCATGGCTTGAGGGTGCCCAGAAATCTAGTATATGCCATGATGACCGAGGTGAACCCACAAGGACTCATTATTTATATTATCTTGTTTTTATCTAAGTTTCTTTATTACCTTATTTATTATGTACGTTTTATGTAAATTATTTTTTATTCTGTAATTATTCCTCCTAGTATAGTCATTACTGTTTTAGGAGTACTATGATTAAAGATTAAAGATTAAAGAGGAGGTGTTGAAAAACCTCAAAGGCCACAAAGAAAGAATATGGCCTCTATGGCCTCTATGGGCCTATGGCCCTCATGGGCCACGTGCAATTTTTTTTTTTTTTAACATGGCCTCTATGGGCCTATGGCCCTCATGGGCCACGTGAATTTTTTTGTTTTGTTTTTTTTTTTGTTTTTAAACATGCTCTTATTTTTTTTTTACTTTTAATTTTTTTTTCTTTTTTTTTTTTGCAGTATATTATTACAATAAGAAAATTTTAAAAATGAAATAGATAAAATTAAAAAAAAAAAAAAAAAAGAAACGGAATATAAAAGGGAAAAAAAGAACAAGATAAAGTAAAATTAAGAAAAAAAACAGGACAAATATAGAAAAACTCTATGGCCCTAATGGGCCACCATACAGCTGTAAGGGAGCTGTAAGAATATACATGTTTTTTTTTTCCTTTGATGCACAGTAAGGAATATAAGGTTCTTTATATGTCTTGAATTAAATAAAAGCTTAAACTCAAGAAAAGAGTTAGCAATAGCTATTTTGACGTGCCTATCGCCTTCTTAAACTGAACTATACGTAGATTAACATTCGCTGAGTTTAAATTACAAACGCATTTTAATATTTTTTATAAAGGACTTCCTTAATTGTCACACAATTCAAACGATCCTGTATATACAAACACCCTTGTGTTTAAACAGACTTTGTTGCCTAGCAATTGCCCTGTCGTTAATCTTATCTGTAACAAAATTGGCTTTCCACGCGCTTATCAATGCACGTAATTGACGTGCGAATCAGCTGAGCGAATAGGGTAGGTGTCTAATTACAGCTATCCAATTACAACTTTGTGTTATTGGGTACCTGTAATTGAACACTTATGCCATTCGAGTGTCGATTACATGTGCTTAAAATGATTTCTTTCTTGATGTTTCCTCGGTTTGTAAAACTTTTGGAAATTAAAAATGTTACGTTAATCCCGAAGTTTGTTGCGGGTACGATGAATTAGTAAAAGGTCTTCGTGTCGTAGAATATAGAGTGCAATCTTATGCGCCGGTTTTGAAATTACTCCTACCCGTTTACTCCATAAAGACCCATCTCATTCGGTCAAATTATTATTACGAGTCGATAGCATTAGACAAAAATTTGTCCCTTCATAGTACCGTGCGATAAAAAATGCAGTCAATCAGAATACTCTACTTTCCATAGGCGTGGTATGAAATAATTATGCAACACTTTCTCATGGTATACCATGGAATATATCCCACTTGTCACATGTATATTCTTGATATACACACTTGCCTAAAAAGGGCTTGTGTGTATATTTGCAAACATTCAGATGTAGGTATGATATCTTATATTATTAAAAACTGGATCATTGGATAATGCAATTCGAGAGTTTTCATTGGCTAAGCCATCATGGTATATGAGCCATTATACCAAGATCTAGAAAAATGCGAGCGTATGCGTGATTTTTTGGGTCTTTTTGTTTTTATTGTAGTCTAGTTTTCTATATTTTGGGGGCGTTTTTAATAAAACAATTATTCCACTCGCGCTTGTTGGATATGAGATGATTATAGCCAACTCGGCGCTGCGCACCTCGTTGGCTATCTATCATCTCATATCCAACGCGCGCTCGTGGAATAATTGTTAAGTATACCACTCAAAAGCATAGCATACAGAATAGATATGGAATATATCTTCCAGTGTTAAGTTCAACTTATAAGAAGATATAAAGTTGAGCACGAGAAGGTGTTACATACTACTTGGTTTGTTACATAGACATCCTCATAACGACGTTTCCGACGATTTTCCGAGGATTTCCGACCACTTTTCGAAGATTTCTGTTGATTATCCAAAAAATGTCCAAGGGCCACACGAACGTTTATAATTATGAACATGGATAATGCACCACCCGAGTCCTGGATGCGGCTTCGTATGAATATATCATGAGTGGTGTATTTTCCAGTAAAACAGTCGTGTTTATATAATCAAAAAAGTAATATCTAACACGACGCTCTTGATATTAAAAAGTTAACCCTGATCGGCATTGCTCGACCAAACGAAAAAAGTCATCGCGTAGAATAGCCACACATTCGTCATGCGAGCGACTGCTTTGAACTTTAGCAAGTAAGTAAGTACAAATGACTAGTTTTACATCGATAATTTCTAGATATATCTAGCGCTTCAGGATATACTGTCCTGGCCATTACTTAGCAAATAAAGGTTAGGTTACGCTTCCAAACTTTCTGCCATATACCGTTATTCCTGAAAGTAGCGCTCGGGGCGCTTATTTGAAAGAGGCGTTTTATCGAGAGGGAGGGGGGCGGGGGGAGGTGCTTGTTCAATTTTGTTTTTCTCAAATCGTGGTGAGATATTTTGGAATATATCCATCTGTCAGCTCCTCAGAAATCTCGGAAGGGTCATGTAGCTCTTGAAGAACTATGCAATATAGCCCCTTTAACCGGTGTAGGCCTGCTGCACAAGGTTATTTGCAATTGGGATTTAAGCAATGAAGCAGCAGATCTTTGCTGTCAATCGTTGCGACGATCAGTGCTCATTACTTGAATTAATGAGTTAATAATCACTTGTTTGTGATTGAACACAGCCAAAACTATACATCCTTTGTTGTCTCAGCACTCTTCAATAAACCAAGGGGAGGGTTAGGGCGCTTATTTGACGGGATGTGCTTATTTTTCCATGGACACTTATCCGAAAGGGGCCCTTGTGTGGGAAGAGGCGCTAATTAGAGGATGTACGATATGTTCCCACCCCCTCCCCCCTCTTCTACTTAAGAGAGTGGGGAATAGCGGTGTTCTGAGCATGCGCATTAGGTTATCCTGCAGGTCTCTTCTCCTGCCTGGGTTCAGACCCGATTACTGAGAGCACGCGGCCGGGGTGGGAAGAGTTGAGGGACGTGACTGTGGTACGAGGGAAAGATATGTGTTGTGGGCTGACCTTGGCTGTTGAACAGTTATTAATCTCAATCACGAGATTATCATTAGTTTAGCATCATGGTCACAATGAACGTGGAAATCGTGCGAGCCTGAGTGGACTCGAAGGCATTTCGTGATTGAAAACGTTAATTAATTTAACCAAGAGAGATGCTTTGGAAGTTCATAAAATTGCACGAGCCTTTAAGCAAGGTTGACCGCCCCAAACGCTTCACACTTCTATATCGCTTTAAATCATGTTCGATTGTGCATTTTCTGTAATGTCCTTGTTTTTCGTATTTTCATACGTGTTTTCAACAACATTTTGGTCTGACAAAACAAATCGACTGACACCCAATTTGGGTTTTCAAAATTGACGCTAACCCAGCGATGGACTAGTATCCCATGTAAGGGGGACTAGAAATACTCATAGTCGCTTCATGTTACGGAAACAGGACATAAGCACCCATCTGATGGGTCACGTGGCTCTTATATTGCCTCTAGGTTTAGCTCTCACCCATTGAAAAATCAGAAGCTGACAATTTTGTGAAGTATTTTATTAACATACAAACTGCGGAACACTGAACTGATCTGAATTACTTACAATGATATTATTTACTAGAAAAGTCATATCTTTAGAAAAGTCTAATGAACGTGCACTAATTCCAACAATCTTCCGAAAATTAAACCGGCAAATTTTGACGGAAGTTTTATAGTCATCTTTTTCTGAACACTATATAGCGCCCGGCATACAAAATAAATGAACTTAAATAAATCCGATGTAATTTATAATCTAAACACAACAAATCATTGACACAAGCACTTTAGCTTCAATTTAAAAGAAAGTGCACAAAGTACAAATAAAATATTTGCTATTTTGTAAGTCTTCATCTACTTAATTTGGAAAGGTTTTTTCCGCCGTTAGTAAGCGTACGTCGTTTACTTTGAATCTTCGCGAAGCTCACTTGTTGCCGTGGTAACGTCAGCTTTTCTCGGTGGATACTATGAGAAACAGTATAATCAAAGACCTTGATTCGGCGCAAAGAATCCACGAAGACATTCACCAAATATTTCACATCATTGCATAGTGTGACATAAAAACAAAATTTTCCATCCGAGATAATTATTAAACAGGGTTAAACCTGACCTGGAATTAAATTAGATTATATCAAATAAAAATATCAAACTACGTAGTTTACAGTTTCATCAGCATCTGTCGTTTTGTATGGTTTCTCGTCCGGTTCTTCTGTTTCCATGGTGATATCAAAGGTCCTCTGTGGGTTACGTGTCGCTTCTATCGTCAGGAGACCGTCTTTTGTCAAGTGTGACGTCACTGAGCCGAGATCTACGTCATCAGGCAGCAGAATACGACGGCTGTAATCACGTGACAGGTGATGTTCCGAGATGTGTTTCCCAGTGACGGTCAGCTCATATCGTCGCAGTTGGATTTTGATCTCTTCTGGTCTACAACCCCTGAAATCCAGCTTAGCCTCAAATTTGTCGTCGTTTGCTTTCTTTTCCAGTCGTTTTATGCCCTCGATTACGAGCGAGCCGCAATTTTGGGCAATGCGTGACGTTACAGTTGTTGGATCAACACCTTGAGGGAGTTTGAAGACTCTCTTGAGTTCTCTTTTCTCGGATCTATCTTCATTTCCAAGTCGATGCTGGCCATGTAAGATGACGTTTTCGTTGTCAACCCCAAGCGATATTTCTTCTGGTTTGTAGTGCTTCAGCTGCACAGAGGCGATTTCTACTGATTCCTGATAAGATGTTTCCTTAGATTTTTTCCCAGCAGGGCCTCCAAATCCCTGCATGTGCGGGACGGAAGCCTCTCTCCACTGATCGAGACGAAAGTCGTAACCTCTGGGAACGGAACGAAAATCATGTTAACAAAGCAGAATACCAACTAAAATTTATCACTGAACGAAGTGTTCGGAATGATTTTGCACCAAGTCGATCATCTTGTGAGAAAATGCGAGAATGGAAAAAAAAAGGTTTTTTCTGAAGTCTGCAGATTAATTACGCTTTTTCAGAGAAGATCAAGCCTCACACACGTTTCTTTACATTTGTAGATTTCACCTGTCGAATAGTGTTTAAGGGATGTCAAATGTACATGTGAGAGTTTGTCAGAAGGAAAGGGTAACCTTGAGTTTTTGGGAGGCCGAGACATTTTGACTTGCGATATCGAGACTTCAAAGTGTTTCAAATGCGAGCGCGAGAAATTGAGACCCTAAGTCTGTTTCACGTCGTGTACAAAATACGCAAACAAATCGAGCTTCGAAACAGCTTTATGAAAAAATCGAGATTGTGAGACACATATAAGCGCGAAAAAAGAAAAAAACGAGATTTGCGAGACCCATAGTTTGTTGAAGGACCATTGACCTCCCCTTCACACGGTTATAAGCAGATCATCTAGAGAGCTCTTGGCCTCAGATTTCTTGGGTCGATAAGAGTTATCGCAATCTTAAACTACCCATTCGACATAGCCGTAAAGCAAATTATGTGATGACATATTCTTCAGTCATTGCAATAGAAAAGTTGCCCAAAGAAGATACTAAGTAAACTCAAATCACAAAATATATATATCTAAAAAAGACGTAACGTTTATATTTACCGGAATGGATTGAGCGTTGAAAGTCTTTTAAGAGCGACTGCCCAGAGAGCCATGTTATCGAACATCTCTTGATGGTTTGCTCTTCTTGTAGTAGTCTGCCGGAAACTTCGTTGGCGAACTGTTTTAAGGTGACCTAACAATTTCCTTATGTTGTGAAACTAGATTCTCCCATTGCTAAGTGGTTAATTTTAGTTTGTCTGGTGACGGTCTTGTGATTTGTAATAAAGGTCAGCTTACACCGACGAGTGCGTTTTTTTTTTAAGCCGTTATAGCACAGCTCTCCCGGATTCTTTGGGTTACAGGCCGTATATATACGTAGTACCTCCTGGTCTTCCGTACGTGTGACTAATCTCATGCAGTTACGAACGAATTATGCATATAAAAACTTTTTCAGGCATACAGTTGGTCGATGTTTGACGTTTTTTTGGGGAAAATGTCTGGATATTTGACATTTTTGTGGTTGAATTGGAAAAAAAAATTAGGGTCAAGAAGGGTAATCTGCCGGATTTCCACAATTTTTTGTTGGCATCTCTGCCAGTTAATTTCGTTACTCGTCGAGTTAAAGCTCCTGCTAACAGTCCTTGTCTTTAAGGCTACTTTCCAAAGCTCACTTCTCATTATTTTATGAGATAACAATTCAGTTATCCTGGGTCACCGATGTAATAATATTTGTGTATTACTCTGATGGTACG
>JAHPZR010021421.1:0-15873 GCA_019787425.1 Platygyra sinensis | reverse complement strand
CATCGCGCTTCATACGTGAACACAACTAGTGACGTCACAAGGTCCTTAAACTCGGTTCCAGAGCCCGGACACAGTTTTGCTTGAAAAAGTCGATTTCGGCGACTAAAAACAGCACTTTCCGTTGGGATTTGACTAAAATAAAACTCACCATGATTTTAAGTAGGTTGAAAACTATAGATTGAGCAAATAAAAGAGGATACGAAAATTTCGTTTCAGTAACACTTTAAGGTCATTTCGCAACGCTAAGTACTTCACCGGAAATTAATGATTAGCTGTTATCAATGTTTTTGGAGCAGTTCTTTTGAGTTGCCTGTATCCGATACCAAACCCTTGACCTATCGCGTGTGGGACATGCTTGTCGACCTAAACTTGTATGTACAAACCATCATGAGTTTCCTCGTTAGCGAAAATTTATGCGGTACTGGATAAACCACAATGCAACCGTATAAAACAAAACAGTACAACCTGTACCCAGACCCGTACCGAAGATTCAACCAGTGTAAGAGCGTAAAACCTCTTCCACAATCTATGTTACGCGGACTCAAAAACCACGGGGACTGGAACGAGACAGTCAAAGTCCACTGGACAGCGTGACCTCCGTGAAATTTTGCGGTATCAATAAGGTTTTGTTTTGTTCACGTTCAAAGTTTGATGCCTAATGCTGTTCTCTGTGTTCAAAGTTTGATGCCTAATGCCGTTTTCTGTATGTAATTTTCTAATGTTGGACAAGCTTGGACAACCGTAAGTTCACACCACTTCGTTGAGCTTTCATTTTCCATTTTTTGATATATTTCAAATCATTGATACGTGATTAATTTTCTTATAGCTTCAGATTGTATACCATTACTATTTCGTCATAAATCCTGAAAATTCCAAGCTTTCCCGTCGTCATTCCCTCGTTCAGCGAACCAATCTACACTTATAACTCAAGCTGGGTGTGTCTGTTGGCTTGTGCCGGAGAACTAACTCGTGATACCATGACCTGAAAAAATTACTCGAACCCAAGCTTACAACCAAGACTACTAGTTCGCCGTAGACACTAAACCACGTGACAGGCACTCGACTCTCGTAGACAAATAAATAAATAAATAAATAAATAAATAAATAAATCAGGTGATGGCATTACACTTCGTGTAAGCCACACAAAAACTAATTTCAATTCCTCATATGTGTTGTAAGTTCGAACTTGTTTAAAACATATTTGTATCATCATCAAAGATTCTAAAGGATAGCTTATTAGAGCAGTTATGCAAGTCCTTAATATATAGCAGAAATGATAATAATAATAATAATAATAATAATAATTAACAATATATAATTATAATAAGAACCTTCCCAGAATCCTTTGCAGCTGGAAAATCGTCAATCCCAAATACCTTGGTCAGTTTGAGGGCAGCAAGACCCCCACGTTGTCTAGAAATAAGTCTTACCATAAACTAATTATTGTACAAGACTAAGGGCGATGACGCCATTGGTCACGTGACTTTGCTCACAAGTGCGTTTTTGCTCACTGTGAGGAAATTATTTTGTTATTGAAAAAGCAGTCAACGTGGTTTGAAGCACAATGGTGTGAGCCATTTCGGACTGCCCGGGTACCGAACAAAATATAAATATTAAGGGAGCTATATACAATTTTCAAAAAGTTGGAGTCTGGATACAAGTGCTATCTCGCGTTGCATTAAACGTGAGGAAACAAAAATTTGGATATTTAACAATTATCCTGCGAAATCGCGCGGAATATCGTCTGATACTTAGCCGACTCGGCCTACGGCCTCGTCGGCTAAAATCAGACGATATTCCGCAAGATTGAGCAGGATAATTGTTTTGTTATTCAACAAATTGATAACAAAATTGATTTCCAAGCTCGTAACATTTTTAAACCTTTCTGTCAACATTTTTTCACTTCACTTTTTCTTCCCACGTACGAAGCTACGTATATCGCCGGATATCCGTCACCTACGGATGACAGATATCGAGAGCATCATGACCATATTTGATAAGTGTTACAATTTGTTGAATAATAATGGTAGATATTTTTATGAAATATACATTTTTTTCATTTTTAATGCTGTGACGTCATCGGTCACGTGACCAGAACGGACCGAAGTTTAATATTCGCTCTAAAAGTTTACTAGAACCTTTCTCCAAGAATATTTTTAAGCGAAGTTGTAGTTTAATAAAGAGTGTTTTAAAAAATGGCCATGATTACTTTTTCCTAAAACAGTGCGGCAGTAGAAAATCTAAGTGAAAAGTTTGTCAGTTTCCTGCTCAACGACCATTTGAGGTAGGAATAAAAGAAAATTTTGCCAAAGGCTTGAGAGTATGCTATTTATGATGGCGTTGTCAGTTTCTTCTAATTTCAATTGCTTTTGGCGAGGATCGATGTTTAAGATTTTTTTCAGAGGAGAGGGCCTGGAGGAAAGAACGAAAACGAGGATATACTTTCGCGCTTTTTGTTCACTGCGACGCCGCGCCACAAAAGGTTAGCTAGAAAAAAAAAAATTCCAAGGACTGGACAACGGACTGGACTTGCATTTTCTTTAAACGGAACTTTTGACGACTTTTTTAATTACTTCTTTTTTATTGCTGCTGTCTGCTCAGGGACAATTATTAGGGACCTTACGCATCTACGACGGCGACGGCGAGGACGACGCCTAGTAAAACATCTGTTTCTATTTTACTTTGAAATTTCGCATTTATTGAGATTTATTCAGTGTGTTTGTTGGTATGAAAACATGCCTCAGCTGAATATGCTACGAATGCATCCAGTTCTAAAGAGAAATACGAAAAATTAGCCTTTGTGGTTCACGTTCTCCAAACAGCGCAGAATCTGGTCATTTCACGTTGTTGTTTTGTAGAGGACGGCAAAGAAATGTACCAAGGGTTATAACGCACGTGCACAGCTATTCTGCTCATTAAACCTTTTGTTTGGTGACGTTCTCGTTGCCGTTGCCGTCGTGTTTTTCGTAAGGTCCCTAATGCATACTTGGGAAGGTAAGTTGATACAGATAGTTGTTGCTGTTTGTTAAAAAACAAAACAAAAAAAAGCGCGTTTGTGGTACACTTAAATGCACTTCCCACCTAAAAAGTGTTGTTTAATTCTTGAAATTATAAAACTTTAACTAGAAGTTGCAGCAATGCGAATGAAATCCAATTAATGCTAACATTAAATGAAACAATTTAAGTTGCTTAAGGCAACCGATGCAAGCTCAGTAATTTTACTAAATACGATATTTGAAGGTTAAAAACGTATCGTAAACAGTGACGGAATAAATGATTATTACTTTATTTTCAACCGGAACTTAAAACGTTACCTTCATTCACACAGACATCAAAACTTTATTTTATACTGTCCATGAACTAAATTCCCTATTAGAATTATAACAAAGTGTACAATAAAGACATTATTCAAAGTATTGGCCTAAGAAAAATAGTTGCGCATAAACAAATACTGGAACAGTTTGTAATTTCAAATGGATTACCCTAATGAATTACACGATTCCGACACATAAGTTTAATTTGAGTGGCGAAACATTTTGTTGTATCTGAAAAATTACTGTACTACAAAAAACGTTTTCACAGAGGTTGTAATGCATGGGGGTTCACATAATTTAATTCAATTTTTATAAAGCTAAAAATTGTATGTCAAAGATTCAGCAGAAACAGAGAAAAGTTTTAAAATCACGGCTGTTTGTGCGAGTTCGTGTACGTACGCGCTAAACGCGGAAAGTACCTAAGCTTAATAACTCTGAAGACGTCAAGTACTTAAAGGGCCATTGTCACGATAAAGCGCATGTGCGGTCTTGATTGACGAGATTTTGTTTTAACCAATAGAAACCGTAACACTATCACGAGCGCCACGAATTCGCCGCAGGTCAGCTTGGAGTTGCACGTGCCTTTCGAATATCTCTTTATCCGCCGGCTTTTGGCCTTTTGTTTGTAAAGAATATTTATCATGTTTATGTTGTGTGAAGGCCGTGTCCGTTGATTACAAGCGGATACGCTTTACTTTCTTCCAAATTGTATGTGTATCTGTAGCTATATATACAAAGTTTCCGATATTCGTCCTTGGATCTTCCCTTTTTTTTTTTTTTGGAACAAGACGGCTACGAGATGAAAATAGCTTTCGCCTCTAACCGTTTCGAAAACCCTCTCGAGGACACTGTATTTCTCGATGGCATTCAACTCAAAACACAAATTACGACTTTTAAATCTTTCCCAGATGACTAAACAGTTCTTCAGTATCGGTATTACTAGTTTCACACGCCTCACAAGGTCGATGGACGAAGATTTTTCTCACAAATAACAACTTTGAAAACTGTTCCGTCGGATGAGAAATCAAATTGCGGCACATGCGCAGAAGGGTGTCAAATGCCCTTTAAGTTTATGTCAAAACCGACCAAGAACCAGTCGAAAAAAA
Source organism: Platygyra sinensis (assembly GCA_019787425.1). Taxonomy (NCBI): domain Eukaryota; kingdom Metazoa; phylum Cnidaria; class Anthozoa; order Scleractinia; family Merulinidae; genus Platygyra; species Platygyra sinensis. Next base: position 11,453 of record JAHPZR010021421.1, on the reverse strand, counting down.
CAAAGAAAGATTAGCAAATAATTGTTTTAATAGATTTGACAGTTTTACAAAGTGTTACGCTTCTGGTTTGTGGGACCTATTTACAGCCGTGGTAGTCTGAGGAAAAACCTTTTTACATCAATGTTTAAATTATAAGCTTAAGCTTACGGTAAATTTCATTTGAATCTATTTTTTAAATTGAGGTTGAAATTAAAATGTAATTTGCTATTAGAATGGATCCAACTCAGAAATCCTGAAAACCTTCTTCACAAACAAACTGACGATAAACTTGAAAACCAAATTTGAGAGTAGGCTTAACTTCTTGCCGACCCATACGGCTAAATAGAAGGTCAACGGTAAATACCTTCTCCAATCGTCGAAAAGGCTACATCGGGCCACTGCGTAAATCGCACATCCTTCGTCTTTAATCATGCTCAAAGCACGGCGGGAAAATTTATGTGTCGAATGCAGTCGCGGCGAGAATACAATCCCTTTCACAACGCTTTAGATACATCCAAAAAGCCGTCCATCAAGCCTTGATATAATTCTTCCCAGAGTGGCAGTTAAAAATATTTTCACAGTCTAACACATCTTCAGGTGACCTAGTGGAAGCGGCGGAAGGAGAGTCGAGTCGAACGAGGTATCGCACAGCGTTGACGTGGACGTCGTTAATCCACTGACTTGATCTAAAGTTTTATGCTTCGGACTAGAAATTGTCCATTACTTAGTTGAATTTGACGGCAAATCTCCCATTTTGGCGACCATTTCAGCTTTTCACCACAGCTCTTTCACCACACAAATCTTTCACAGTCTAACACATCCTCAGGTGACCCTAGTCGAAGTGGCAGAACGAGAGAGTCGAACGAGGTATTGCACAGCGTTCATATGCTCGTTAATTCACTGACTTGGTGTAAGGTTTTATGAGGCAGGATGAACCAAATTTCAAAATAATCATTTCACCGTTTTGAAAGTAGTTAAGCTTCGGACTAGAAATATCCCATTACTTTGTTAAACTTGACCGCAAATACCACTTTCACCACAACTACAGCGCTGTCGCAAGCAAACCGTCGCTTCGTTTCAGAAAGTCGATTCACTATCTGTGATTGGTTAAAAAAAATGACGTGTGAATCGCGAGGTGTGGAGAATCTACGATTCGATGACAAACATAGCGGGCAATGTCTTCCTTCGTAATTTTAACCAAAGAAAAAAATTGCAAAACATTTAATTTTTGGTTTATCGTGAACTAAAAAAAACTGTCAGAACAGGAGCGGATAGGCGTGTTTTCAGAGCATCTCTCTCTCTCTCAACTAACACTTGTGATTTCTGGTATGAATGAATTAATATGCAAAAACTAAAAATGGTAAAAATAATAAAGAAAAATTGTCAACTATTTTCCCAAAGAAGTATAAATACACTTGCCTTGATCCAAGCCCACTCATAATAAATATCCACAAAAATATGAATACAATCTTCCGTCTGTACAACATTTAACCCCCAAATTTCAATGCAACCATTTTTTTTTTACATTTATTAGTAAGCTCTGGCTTGCTGGCTCAGCAACAACTGAATAACTTTCAAAACCATGAGAAGTTAAGTCAGAGAAACAATGTCTACAAGGTCTAAATAATAAGTCAGTAGTGCATGAATGGGTGGGGCAGGGGTTCTGAACCTTCAACTGATTGTACTTTTTTCTTCTGGTTCTGCCCCTTACGTAGCAGTATCTACTTATGTCTTTACTTTGTTGCAGAGTCTAACAAAATTGCAAATTCATCACAACTTATCATTGTTCTTACCACCTTGTGAATGCCACTTACCACCTTTCCCTTTTTAACCTGCCAGTCCCCTCCTACATTTTTTTTCTCTGCGCCCCCTCTTCACTTGTCTTTGAAAAGTAAATCCTTTTTTTTAATCTCTGCAGGTGTGACTGCAATTTAATAACAAATTCTCTTAAGGATTATTTCTTTAGTTCAATTAATCAATCAATCAATCAATCAATCAATCAAAGACTTTATTAATGTGTCGAAAATGACTAGCCGAGCGAATCTCCCTCTACTAATAGAGGACACCTAATAACTAATAACTAATAGCTAGTAAGCAAATAAATGATTAAAAAAGAAAAAAGTTCTATTTGTTACTATTTTTTATTTAGCTTTGGAATTTTATTTGTGTAATGCTCAACAATAAGGCTTGAAATGTTAACTGTGTTAACCAATGAGTATTATTAGTAGAAATTTTGCTGATATTCAATGAACAAAAGGATCTTGCTATGCACTGTACATCAGTCAGTCTTGTCTTCCATCTTTTGCAGATTTCCCATCAAAGTGTCTAATAATCCATTACAGGCAACAAAGATTCTTGAGAAAAACTAAAGAAAAGAGGAAATTTTGTAACTTTGTATCTACGTGTCAAGTTTAACAAAGTAATGGGATATTTCTAGTCCGAAGCTTAACTACTTTCAAAACGGTGAAATGATTATTTTGAAATTTGGTTCATCCTGCCTCATAAAACCTTACACCAAGTCAGTGAATTAACGAGCATATGAACGCTGTGCAATACCTCGTTCGACTCTCTCGTTCTGCCACTTCGACTAGGGTCACCTGAGGATGTGTTAGACTGTGAAAGATTTGTGTGGTGAAAGAGCTGTGGTGAAAAGCTGAAATGGTCGCCAAAATGGGAGATTTGCCGTCAAATTCAACTAAGTAATGGACAATTTCTAGTCCGAAGCATAAAACTTTAGATCAAGTCAGTGGATTAACGACGTCCACGTCAACGCTGTGCGATACCTCGTTCGACTCGACTCTCCTTCCGCCGCTTCCACTAGGTCACCTGAAGATGTGTTAGACTGTGAAAATATTTTTAACTGCCACTCTGGGAAGAATTATATCAAGGCTTGATGGACGGCTTTTTGGATGTATCTAAAGCGTTGTGAAAGGGATTGTATTCTCGCCGCGACTGCATTCGACACATAAATTTTCCCGCCGTGCTTTGAGCATGATTAAAGACGAAGGATGTGCGATTTACGCAGTGGCCCGATGTAGCCTTTTCGACGATTGGAGAAGGTATTTACCGTTGACCTTCTATTTAGCCGTATGGGTCGGCAAGAAGTTAAGCCTACTCTCAAATTTGGTTTTCAAGTTTATCGTCAGTTTGTTTGTGAAGAAGGTTTTCAGGATTTCTGAGTTGGATCCATTCTAATAGCAAATTACATTTTAATTTCAACCTCAATTTAAAAAATAGATTCAAATGAAATTTACCGTAAGCTTAAGCTTATAATTTAAACATTGATGTAAAAAGGTTTTTCCTCAGACTACCACGGCTGTAAATAGGTCCCACAAACCAGAAGCGTAACACTTTGTAAAACTGTCAAATCTATTAAAACAATTATTTGCTAATCTTTCTTTGTTTTTTTCGACTGGTTCTTGGTCGGTTTTGACATAAACTTAAAGGGCATTTGACACCCTTCTGCGCATGTGCCGCAATTTGATTTCTCATCCGACGGAACAGTTTTCAAAGTTGTTATTTGTGAGAAAAATCTTCGTCCATCGACCTTGTGAGGCGTGTGAAACTAGTAATACCGATACTGAAGAACTGTTTAGTCATCTGGGAAAGATTTAAAAGTCGTAATTTGTGTTTTGAGTTGAATGCCATCGAGAAATACAGTGTCCTCGAGAGGGTTTTCGAAACGGTTAGAGGCGAAAGCTATTTTCATCTCGTAGCCGTCTTGTTCCAAAAAAAAAAAAAAGGGAAGATCCAAGGACGAATATCGGAAACTTTGTATATATAGCTACAGATACACATACAATTTGGAAGAAAGTAAAGCGTATCCGCTTGTAATCAACGGACACGGCCTTCACACAACATAAACATGATAAATATTCTTTACAAACAAAAGGCCAAAAGCCGGCGGATAAAGAGATATTCGAAAGGCACGTGCAACTCCAAGCTGACCTGCGGCGAATTCGTGGCGCTCGTGATAGTGTTACGGTTTCTATTGGTTAAAACAAAATCTCGTCAATCAAGACCGCACATGCGCTTTATCGTGACAATGGCCCTTTAAGTACTTGACGTCTTCAGAGATATTAAGCTTAGGTACTTTCCGCGTTTAGCGCGCACGTACACGAACTCGCACAAACAGCCGTGATTTTAAAACTTTTCTCTGCTTCTGCTGAATCTTTGACATACAATTTTTAGCTTTATAAAAATTGAATTAAATTATGTGAACCCCCATGCATTACAACCTCTGTGAAAACGTTTTTTGTAGTACAGTAATTTTTCAGATACAACAAAATGTTTCGCCACTCAAATTAAACTTATGTGTCGGAATCGTGTAATTCATTAGGGTAATCCATTTGAAAGCACGAACTGTTCCAGTATTTGTTTATGCGCAACTATTTTTCTTAAGCCAATACTTTGAATAATGGCTTTATTGTACACTTTGTTATAATTCTAATAGGGAATTTAGTTCATGGACAGTATAAAATAAAGTTTTGATGTCTGTGCGAATGAAGGTAACGTTTTAAGTTCCGGTTGAAAATAAAGTAATCATTTATTCCGTCACTGTTTACGATACGTTTTTAACCTTCAAATATCGTATTTAGTAAAATTACTGAGCTTGCATAGGTTGCCTTAAGCAACATAAATTGTTTCATTTAATGTTAGCATTAATTTGATTTCATTCGCATTGCTGCAACTTCTAGTTTAAGTTTTATAATTTCAAGAATTAAACACCACTTTTTAGGTGGGAAGTGCATTTAAGGACGTTCGCGCCCAAAAACTTCCCACGCACAGATTTTTTTAACACTTTGACTACAGGTAGAAAGTGATAAGATTAGATCAAAAACGTAAAAAAAATCGGGGGTCACCGAACTCGTTTTGAAGATAAGGCGCAGCTCAGACCATAGCATTTCTAGGATTTCCAGTCATTCGAGGCAATTCTTGCCGGATTCATTACCATCAGCATATATTTAAGTTGAAGAATCATATCTAAGTTATGTGTGTTTAAAACAGCATATATAGGCCTATTTGATAGATCTTTGCTACATATGTCATTAAATCAGCTAGAATTAGCCTTAAAAAAATACAACTTCTAAGTTACGCACACCTGTATCCACGTACCAATTCGACCCTATTTGAATAGTATATGAGAAATAATTAAAACTTCCCAAGTACAGATTTTTTTTGTTTTAGTATAATGGAAAGAATCAGAAAAGAAAGTGATCTGCCGAAAAAAAAGTGGGGGTCACCGAGCATCCAACAAAAATATTCGCACACAAAGTTAACGCAGAGGTCATCAGCCCTATATTTTGTTGAGTTTTTGACTCCGTGCGCGCGCTTGAAAATGACGTGGCACGCGCGTGACCAATGAATAGCGTGCGCACTAGAGATGCGCAGTAGCAATGGGCGCGAACGTCCTTAAGTGTACCACAAACGCGCTTTTTTTTTGTTTTGTTTTGTTTTTTAACAAACAGCAACAACTATCTGTATCAACTTACCTTCTCAAGTATACATTGTCCCTGAACAGACAACAGCCATAAAAAAAAATAATTAAAAAAGGCGTCAAAAGTTCCGTTGTCCAGTCCTTGGAATTTTTTTTTCTAGCTAACCTTTTGTGGCGCGGCGTCGCAGTGAACAAAAAGCGCGCGAAAGTATAGCCTCGTTTTCGTTCTTTCCTCCAGGCCCTCTCCTCTGAAAAAAATCTTAAACATCGAGCCTCGCCAAAAGCAATTGAAATTAGAAGAAACTGACAACGCCATCAGAAAGAGCATACTCTCAAGCCTTTGGCAAAATTTTCTTTTATTCCTACCTCAAATGGTCGTTGAGCAGGAAGCTGACAAACTTTTCAGTTAGATTTTCTACTGCCGCACTTTTTTAGGAAAAAGTAATCATGGCCATTTTTTAAAAAAACTATTTATTAAACTACAACTTCGCTTAAAAATATTCTTGGAGAAAGGTCCTAGTAAACTTTTAGAGCGAATATTAAACTTCGGTCCGTTCTGGTCACGTGACCGATGACGTCACAGCATTAAAAATGACAAAAATGTATATTTCATAAAAATATCTACCAATATCCAAACTTTTGTTTCCTCGCGTTTAATGCAACGCGAGATAGCACTTGTACCCAGACTCCCACTTTTTGGAAATTGTATATAGCTCCTTTAATATTTATATTTTGTTCGGCACCCGGGCAGTCCGAAATGGCTCACACCATTGTACCTCAAACCACGTTGACTGCTTTTTCAATAACAAAATAATTTCGTCACAGTGAGCAAAAACGCACTTGTGAGCGAAGGCACGTGACCAATGACGTCATCGCCCTTAGTCTTGTACAATAATTAGTTTATGGGAAGACTTATTTCTAGACAACGTGGGGGTCTTCCCGCCCTCAAACTGACCAAGTTATTTGGGATTGACGATTTTCCAGCTGCAAAGCATTCTGGGAAGGTTCTAATTATATTTATATATTGTTATTTAATTATTATTATTATTATTATTATTATTATTATTATTATTATTATTATTATTATTATTATTATTATTATTATTATTATTATTATTATTATTATTATTATTATTATTATTATAGGGAGTATTCCCCATTTCCTGCTTCCCTACCGGGTTAAATTCTCAGCTGTCAGTTAAATTACAAGCAGGCCCCTTATTTAAATAATAATAAAAACTTCACAATTTATAAGTGTTTCAGTTAAAATTGTAAAAGTGATCACCTTCAATAAAACTGAGACTGGGTTTCTGATAAATGTTATAACGTTTAACTTATAAAACATCCATTTTTTCCAAGAAAAAGTCACCTTCAATGCTTCCACAATAAACTCAAATTTATTTTATATTACGCGTACTACCTGTAAACTAGAAGTTGAGCTCACGCAGCTCTTTGCAATTAATTATTTTAATTTCTAAGCTGTGACGACTCTTGTAGCACAGCTTAAGTGTATTGACATAATAAACTTGTATCCAGCGATTCGCACCACATGCAGTTTGCAGAAACACTGTTTTAGAAGTTGTTTCCTTAATATAAAGATACGTTGACTTGCGGACATAATATCGATGCTGCAAATCATTTAACAATCATTGAATGAAGCTGAGCAAAATACTGTAATTTGTCAGTGGCGAGCATATCAATTAATTGCCGAAGCCGAAGGTTGAGGCAAATAACGGATCTGCAAGGCACTGATAAGTCACAATATTTTGCGATAACCGAGTTGAATAATTGTTCTATCATTCGATCATTAAGTTTGTTTTCATATCTAAATCACTCTCTGACAATTCAGGAGACTGATGGGTCATTTTTCATACTAGAGCGTGGTGACAAATAAGTATGCGCAGAATATAATTTGCAGCAAAACACATTTAGATGGTATTACGCATGAGCGGGCCATTATTTGCAGGCAGTTAAAAGCAGGCAACTTCGTGGGCTCTTGGCCAATGACAAGAAATGAAAAATGCATCAAATGAAAAGGATGCTTACTTAAAGTTCTTACAGTTAATTAGTGACCGGCCTCGAATAAGCAACTTCCACGAGCGCCGACTTGCAATATTTAAAATTTTAATTAGCGCCGAGGTGGGTTAATCAAATAAATACGACAATTGTTTGTCCATGGAGACCAAATTATCAAACCAAACTCCGATGTAATTTGGTTTTATCAACCGGGTTGATAATGTGAATTGGCCACCGTAAAGAGATTCGAAAGCTGACGTTTCGAGCGTTAGCCCTTCGTCGGAGTGAAGGGCTAACGCTCCGACGAAGGGCTAACGCTCGAAACGTCAGCTTCCGAATCTCTTTACGGTGGCCAATTCACATTCTCAACCCGGTTGATAAAACCAAATTATCTTGTAATATTCCCACCGACGCAGCACCACAGTTTCTTTAGAAACTTACCCCACACCCTTTATTCAAACCTCGATGTGCCTCGCAGACTTCGATGCAGTTATCAATTTAGCACCACGACATCAAACGGATTTTTTTAGAAATTATTTTAGAGCTCACTCTTTCATGTTTTTTTTTTTCATGAAGTATATGTTAAATTTTAGAATAAATGAGATTGACAAACGATTTTAGCTGTCCAACTGAGATTAAATTGCTTTATATACTTTGGTTTTGAGTTACTGATCACATTAAACCTACCTAAGAAAGAAAACGCCCGTGGTCTCCATCTATTTGCGTTATTCATGCGTCATATGTTTACAAAAACCTTAAAAAAATCTCTTCTATTTGGATATTTTGGACTTAGTTACTGAGATATCGGTAAGAATGCAACATAAAGAAGATCCTTACCTACATTATAAGGACGCTGGTCAAAAACAAATTAGAACAAGAATTTTCACGCCTAAATTTTCAAAGGAAAATAGGGATGGAAAATTAAACTACGGCTTCAGAAAATCGTTTCATATGTTGATCGATGGTACACCTGTAAACTGCTGCCACTTTCATGCACTGCGCATGGATCATGCGCAATAAGCGAGTTTCCTGCTGGAGCACATGCACAACAAATAAAACAAAAGATAAGATAAAACTACAACAAATTACATCAATGTTCTCTAACCATCTACAAAAAATATGAAAGAGAGCCCATGTTAAAGCACTTCTTTGTGTGGTTTTAAACCTCTGCTCATGCAAGCAATGATCGATGTCTACACTGTCATTGTCTACCTCTGGCAGAATGTTAAGATACCCTACTAAGTGTTGTCTCATCTTAAAACAGTAAAATATTGGATTCAACAATAACAACACCAGCTTAAGGTGGTTGTCTTGAGATTAGTGTGTTCCGCTATTTCTGAACCATGGCATGTTTCGCAATATGTCCATGACAGCATGTCGAATGTGTTTCATCCTCCAGCAGTAAATTAGTGGGTTCAATGATGAGTTAAGAAATAAGAGGGTCCATGAGAAAGCGGAAAATCTCTTTAATGAAATGCTGGGACCGTTGATTGTTTCGGCCGCCACACTGATAAAGAAAGGCACATAACAAACCAAAAACACAAGATAAACGTAGAAAACACAGACCGCAGATTTAATAAGTCTGGCAAAATTTGCAATTTCGGTATTCTCTGCTACTTCCTGTACTTGCAGGGCCTGAATCTGATTCTTTTGACGTCGTGCGGCAAAATAAATTCTGATGTAAACCACTTTTGTTAGAAGAAAACCAATAACGTTAAGAAATAAATTGATAAGTGAGTAGTTATGGAGGGAAATCCAGGACGGCGTCAAAGGAAGGAACACACTAAGAAGCCATATTGATATCACCGCAGCAACGACACGCTTGTGGGTCACAAGTTCCTGATATCTGAGATGAAGATGAATCGCTAAGAATCTGTCCACACTTATGGCCAAAACACCCAAGAAAGTGGCAAACAAAAACACACTAATAATGAATCCAAAAACCAAAAGGGTATGACAGTCTGGGTTTTGTGTTTGCGACAGTTTTACCTGAACTGAGATGTAAAGAGGTTGACCCAACAAACTAACACCAAGATCAGAAACAGCAAGACTCAGGAGCAATGTTTTTAAAGTCTTTGGCAACGACGAAGCTTTTCTTATCGCGTGGATTGTCACAATGTTCAACATGATGGCGGTATAGGACAGAAAACTGTTGAAGACACAACTAACGATGTAAGCGGAACGGAGATCTGCAGATTCATTGAGTTTGGGGCTGACCGCCAGCAAGTATTCACAATGTGATATCTTCATTATATCCACAGAAGGTTCTTCAAGTCACCGAGCGTTAGACGTAAAATATGTTTTAGGAAGCTAAGACTCATGCCCTCATAGCGAGTCAACTCAGATGTTCTGTTTTCATAAAACACAATTAAAACTGACAGTATGTATAAGTGGATCGCCACCAAGAATTAATGTATGCATCTTGAGCTTTCCAATAACTGATTAGAATATAAGATCAGGACATAAACGTCACTGAACTGACAGCCGGGTTTATTAAACAAGCCGTGGGTTTCCTAAAATAAACGTAGTGATTTATTTATTGCTAAGGATGTTATCAAACGATGATCCGTAGTAACATACTTGAACAAAAATAGGTTAGTATGTGGGAATGAACATTTATCATACTTAATTTATATCGCCATGCATTGAAAGTGAGCAAAGAAACAGAAACAGAAAGCTCAAGATGCATACATTAATTCTTGGTGGCGATTCACTTATACTTACTGTCAGTTTTAATTGTGTTTTATGAAAACAGAACATCTGAGTTGACTCGCTATGAGGGCATGAGTCTTAGCTTCCTAAAACATATTTTACGTCTAACGCTCAGCACATGTACATAAAAAATGGTATATGATTGGCTAAATGTGACAGGAGATGTTGTTTGCACGTGAGCAAGAGATGACCGTTAAGCTTTGCCCCGGATAGTGTGTCATACATTGTGATATGTCTTGGTTAACATAAGCTTAAATTCATAAGGTTTATAAATTTGCTCAACAAGTGTCTGTTGTCATAACGACCGGAACGTCATCAATTTCGCACTATGGTCAATTCGGGTTCATCAATCATACTTAAGGCGATGTTTTAGGAAGCTAAGACTCATGCCCTCATAGCGAGTCAACTCAGATGTTCTGTTTTCATAAAACACAATTAAAACTGACAGTATGTATAAGTGGATCGCCACCAAGAATTAATGTATGCATCTTGAGCTTTCCAATAACTGATTAGAATAAGATCAGGACATAAACGTCACTGAACTGACAGCCGGGTTTATTAAACAAGCCGTGGGTTTCCTAAAATAAACGTAGTGATTTATTTATTGCTAAGGATGTTATCAAACGATGATCCGTAGTAACATACTTGAACAAAAATAGGTTAGTATGTGGGAATGAACATTTATCATACTTAATTTATATCGCCATGCATTGAAAGTGAACAAAGAAACAGAAATTAAATGTCGTTAAAAAATCGCTTAAATCGCTAATCAATTTGACACCTGCTAAGGGCTGACAGTTTCGTTCGTCACTAAGTGTGGTCGATACCTTGTCCAACAGAGAATCTGAACTGCATGAAGAAGAACCCTACATAAAAAAAGATTGCATTAGTAGCAGGATACAGGGAACAAACTAAGCTGAAGAACTAAAATGAACCGGTTAATATGGCAGCACATGTACATAAAAAATGGTATATGATTGGCTAAATGTGACAGGAGATGTTGTTTGCACGTGAGCAAGAGATGACCGTTAAGCTTTGCCCCGGATAGTGTGTCATACATTGTGATATGTCTTGGTTAACATAAGCTTAAATTCATAAGGTTTATAAATTTGCTCAACAAGTGTCTGTTGTCATAACGACCGGAACGTCATCAATTTCGCACTATGGTCAATTCGGGTTCATCAATCATACTTAAGGCGACTTATAAACCTTTTAACCGTCCAGCAAGTTTTGTAAGCGCTTTTACGTTAGAAGATCCGAACGTAATTTCAGCTTACTTTAAACTAATGGATGCATGTTGACGCCACTT
>JAHPZR010021420.1:10000-19767 GCA_019787425.1 Platygyra sinensis | reverse complement strand
TTGTCGGTTTATTTGTGTTAGTAGCCTTTGATCTGGAAGGCCGTGTTTCGTGGCCAGTCGGCAAAATGGCCATTCGGCCGTCACTCATTATTGAAAAACTGTATACTTTATTGAATAGTTAAAAAGAAATAAGCAGTGAAAAACAAAAAGCTTTTTCCGGCCGTTCTGAGAGAATTATTTCCGGTTATTTTAATTACAAACCGGAAAATTCTTGCGTGGGCGAACTTCGACATGGGATCCCTGTGCTGCAGTTTACCAAGGCTCCAGCCACGGGGAACGGGGTCATGTGGGAACGACATGTGGAGCCACTTTTGGTATTTGTAAATATACACAAAAGTCAGCAAATAACTTAGCATTTTATCAGACCATAAGTGCATATTCCAGCTCAAGCAAAGGAGTTTGTCGGGTTCTTTTACAGGCCGCTGCCATCTGGTTATGTTTCGTTTCGTCAGCGGATGGACGGAAGCAAACATCTTGGAGCTTTTGATGTAGAGATGGTGTTTTCATCTGTGCACGGAGATTTTGGTATTCGAATTGTGTGTTGTTTTAGCTTTGGTGAGTATTGTCTTTCGCAGAGTAGAACACTGTTAAAATAGTGTAAAACGTTTTTACATTTGAATAATCGAGCACGCTTTTGGAAAGCGAGTTTTGTCGGAGTCGTTTCGCTCCACTCTGAAATCGTTCAAGTTAAACGCTGTTGTCATCAGGTAAAGAAACTAATGTTGTGGTTAACAAATTTTTTATTCAGTCCTTGTCGGGTTGCTTTCGTGCTTTCTAATAAGCTGCTTATGAATATACTTTTAGCAAGCTAGCTGTTTAACTTAAAATTAATGTCTCTGATTAGGATATGTCCAAAGATGTAAGCTTAATTCATTTACTGTTCAAATGTTATGACTTTTCTCGTTGAAAAGGTCAATGATAAAATTCTTATATTAACCTAAATTATGACGAATTTCAACCGAATCGAACGGAGCGAAAGATCGTTCTAAAATCTTGAAAATAAAAGTTCTAGCTAATTATGGTAATATCAAGTACCGAATTTAAGTGACAGCGAAATTTTGTACTAATAATCTATCTGTCGATTTGCATAAATGTTCGTGTTGAAAGATCCGACAAATTACATGAGTCATCACAAGGATGATGTATGCAGTTGTTGCTTGACTGCTTGAAAGGAAAAATCGGAGCCATAGTTTGAATTTTTTCCGAAGAAAGCGATAATAGCAAATACAAGCCAGAAGATAGTCTGCTCAATTTGATAAGCCCATATCAACGATCATTATTTGAACTTTGTTTTGTTTTTCTTTCTGCATTTTTGTATTGGCTTTGTGCACGATCATTATTTTTTGTAGTCATTTCACAGTGTAAAAGGTTCTACGATCTATATCTTCGGCTGAACACACAATTTTTCTGTGTATTTCCAAAGCAGACAAAAGGAGAGGGTTGTTGAATAAAAATATGCATCTCACAGACCATACACTGGCCAAAAAACGTCAAGGGGAGGGGAGGGGGAGCTGCATGTTTTATCTAGCAGATGTCAAGAATATGGTCTCTGGATGAAACAGTGTGGAAATTTCTCTATAAGGGCACAGGTTCAAAGATTTAGAACATAACAATAGTATTTTAGTTTGGAACTGGAAATTGCTATGTAATCATATAACAACTTTTACTGCCGCAAAGCTTCCTCGAGTTCTCTCATTCTCAGATCAGTGGTACCAATGCAGATATATGTATGACAGGCCTGCCGTTTCACACAGAGTTCTCACATGGTTGTCTTTAGGGCGTCTGTACTAGTTAACTCTTGGTTTAATTCAATAGTTGATATCCAGATACAGACTGAATCTCTCGATCAGTCCTAGGGGTTGCCAAATCTCCTGGATATGAAGGAAAGCACTTAAAGCATGTCTTTTACACTTATTTAGTCTGAGTTTTGTCATAAATTTGTGGGGGTAAAATTTTGGCAGATCATTCAGGGGTTGAGAGGGTAAATTATCAGCATCTTGGGGTATTCTGTTTTGGCATGATATTATTTAAGTCAAGAAAGGCACTGAATAATGTTGATTTTATACATCTTCCTGCTGCATTAGCATTCACTCAGCTATCTTTGCTTCCAATGATATTTACATATTTGATGTTCTATGAAAAGAATCACCATATGATTTCAACCTGTAACATAACTACAGCTGCTGATTCATTAACAGAAACATTTTAAAGTCATTTGTGAATTAAATACTCGCAACTGACCACTGATGCAAAATTTGAGAGTTTTTAGAGTTTTGTGTCTTAAATTAGCCAGCCAAGGGTCTGTGTTTTATAACCAAACACTAGGAAGGCAGCACCAAATGATATGCATCTCATTTTAATATATATATTTGATGAACTTTGTGATGTTCAGAAATGCGATAAAATGCCATCCTGAGTGTTTGATATTTGTTCTCAATCAAAACTAAAACCTCGGGAGAAAATGGAGAAATTCGATAAAAAAAATCTATGTTAATATTATTAAGATTCTATATCCACAACATCGTGGGCATGATCACCCTTTTTATACTTGATGAATACATTAAATTAATAATTAACGAAGAGTTCATGAATATTCTTTTATATAATTATTTTTTTAATTGATATATTAGCTAATGAGTTTGAGGGAGTGATGTCGGAGGTTTGTATTCAGAGAGAGTTCACATGTGGATTGACTTCATTTGTAATTTTTATATTTCGTGATTTCTTTCTATACTACAATAATTGTTGGACTGACAAGGTCGATACTCATATAATTATTTCCTTTTTCTTCAGAAAATGAAAATTATTCATCAAACAGGTGATAGTGGCGCTAGGTAGCTGATGAAGAGCTTAAAATTGTGTACCGATGGACTTAAATAGAAGTTCACATATTAACAGTACTGATGAGGTTGTTACAACTGAGGTTTTGCCAAACCCAACAGACAAACAAATACACCAGCCCCCTGTAAATGGTGAGTTAGTCGAGTTTTGTAATGGAACATCTGTTAATTAATTGTGCAGCTCCAGAAATTATCCATACACCCCTCCCTCCACAGAAGGGTTTGGAATTTCCTGGGAGTGGGGGTTCTGTAAGGCATAAAAAATTTTCTAAAGAAATATGTCACTTAATTGGAATTTCTAGAGGGGTTGTGTAGTGTATTTGGCCAGCAGTTGACATTAGTGAGCATGCGCACTTATGCGCGTTTCTGTAACCATGTGCTTCGATTTGCATTGAAATCGAATACATGACAGGTTGGAAGGAGGGGGGGGGGGTCTTGGAAAAATCCCCTTTCGTCAAGGAGGTATGTTTTTTCTGGCACTACACATTGTACATGTATACAATAGCTCAAATATCTAATTTCCTCTTTAAAATCACACATCCTAACAGAAGGGTGCTGAATGGTAAAGACGTTACAAGAAGGTGAGACAAGCATTTTTCTTTGCAAGCCTGAGACATTTGACTTCTTCAATCACTAATTAGAGTGTTTCAAATGCGAACTCAAGACATTCGGGTTCTAAAACATTCAGAAGTCACTTAAGCTTAATAAAAAAGCAAACAAATCGGTACTTTGAGACTTTGGTCCTCAAAAAATTGAGACTGAAAGTTGCCGGTTTTTAGAAAAAATGGAGACTGTGGTACAGTGGAACCTCGATTTAATGAACCTCTATTTAACAAAGTCGTCGATACAACAAACGATACTCTACGTCCCGGCCAAAATTACAGTAAAATGTATGGAATAGAACCTTGATATAATGAACCTCGATATAACGAATTCCTCGATGTAACGAACATAATCCTGAAGCCCAAATGTAAAAATATACCTCGATATAACGAATTACAATGTCAACATGCGACAGAAGATAAACGCTGAAGAGATAAACAGTCAGCAAATCCTTTAATCCATATGGCAAAGAGACAGAAACCTTTCAGTCAACAGCTTATTATTTGTCATAGACATTGGCACTATAGTATTTTCACAGAAGTCACCTGTGTTACAAATCAATCATTAACTATGACCTCGATATAATGAACATTTTGGTCGTTTCCCCTCAAATTCGTTATATCGAGGTTTTCGATATAACGAACCCTCCATTTAACGAACAAATTTGGCTGGTCCCCAGTGACTTTGTTAAATCGAGGTTCCACTGTACACACATAACTACCAAGAAACAAACCTTTGCAAGACCCATGAAATTCGACTACAATTTTTGCATGACCCTTGGTTTTTAGTGCAGAGTGCACTATTGTATGATTTGGGGGTTGACACCGTTAAAGCACTATGGCAATATTACAGGGCACGACGAAAGTGCTGTCCGATAGCCCGGGGCTAGTGGAATGACTTGTCGGGCTAGCGTTTTCTTCTCTTAGCTTGCCCGATGGGCAAGCACCGTTGGTCCTCTTTTCTGATGATCAATTGTGCTTTTATACCAAAAAGTGTGTAGCAGAAAGCAGCGTCTTGTGGTCAAGCGTAAAAACATTGTTTAATTTGAGGTTGAAGTTAAACGAAAATCAGGAATCTAAATACTATGAAGAATTAGTTTATATCTATGCTTGGTATCATTACTTGTATTTTGCATAATTAAATAAATCTGATTATTCTTTATAAACAATTTAATTTTGGGCTAGCTCCTCAGAGCTTGCCCGAAGGGCAGCCTCATCTTTTCATTTTCGTCTCACCCTGCAATAAGGTGTAAACTTTAATGTTTGTTTAATTAATTAATTTCAGTTAATTAATTAGCCTTGTTTTGAGAGGGTGGGGTAGGTACCTTTGATTGCTACGTAAAATGTACCATACTTACATTACTTCTATCGTAACATCAGAAAAAATATATATGGTTCCAATATTCTCTTGTTATCCTTGTGGTAATATTCCACTCTTAAGAACAAAAGCAATTTGCTTGAAGCGTATGCGCAGATTGATTAGCATTAGTGTTAACTATATGTTAGGTGAACGATACATTACATACACAATTACACTTCAACGTTAAGTGCTTTTCCTTGTGGTAGAACACAACATGTAAGACGCATGCGCTTTAGCACTGTCAGCATGATACAATCTGTTCTCGAGTTCAGCATTCATGCGTGCGATACCACACTTTCCTCTTTAATAACGGGCAATAGCAGTTATATTTCAGGTAATATCAGTTTTCCTTTTTAGTGCAAAGAACGCTTTTGTGACAGCGTATCGTTTGGAATCATCCCTAGCTCGGTTAAAAAATGTTGTGTGCTATTTTCAAACTATTGCATGTTTGCTAAGCTTGAAAGAGGGAAACGAATGGATCTCCTTAGCCGCCTGTTTATTTTCTCCCCCATGAAAGAGAATAAGAAGTTCACAAGTGTATAATTTCACCCTAAACATTTCCGAGTTAGCGACATTAAAAGTACCCGGTAGTAATGTCGTGACAAAAGAAACTTCTCAACTATTGCTGCAGACACCGTGGCGCTTATGGAAACTGGAAATAAATTTAGTCAGTCTTTGAGGAGACTCATTCACTGATGTAAGATATAAATAATATCGGTAAAGTTAAAACGCTTCTCGGTTGTATCAATCGATATCATTGTATGTTTTGAACTGGTTTATTGTTAACACGGTACCAACGGTGGCAACCTAATAAGAATGTGCTATTCCGAGACACAACGTGACTATTTGATAATTAAATTAGTAACTGTTTATGGATGAGATGAAAATTTGCCTCTTGAATGAAACAAAATCATTCCTCTTCCATTTTTTTCATAAGTTAATAACATTAGTTCATTTTTCTCCAGCAGGATAAAAGCCAGCATATTTTCCTTTGTATGTTTTTGGGAAAACAAGGGTATCATGTTACAAACTTTGCAAGGAAAACAAAAGTATCAAGTTTTAAATGTTGGCGTTGAAAAAATAAAACTATCACGTTTGCAGGTTCAACGTATCAATGAATTAAAAATAAACGAAATTCAACGTAAAGCACCATAGTAAAATTTAAAACCTTCTTGACAAACAGTAATTGTAAGTTATTTTTGGGCCTTGAACTAACAAGTTACATACAGGCAGCAGATGACTCAAAATGTACTTACAGTCCTGCATAACACTCTGCACTATCTGAGATTGTCTCACTAGTTGAAGGACTATTTGTCACCGCTAAGAGAAATAGTAAGCATGATGCAGTTAACCTCAATACCATGTATATTACATACTCATCTTACTTATAACTTACCACCTTGTTAATTCTAGACAACCAGCTCCTGGTTATGCCACTTTCATAGGTTGGTGGGAGTTAGGGGTCCCATTGGCAGATAACGATTTCTTTATTAGTAGATCAGTTATGGTATTTACTGATATAAGCTAAATATGCCCTGAAACAACAAGGTCCTTCGCAAAGTAATATGTGGAGATCAACCACCAATTGTTACCTGAAAGTCCCTCTGGCTTTCAAATTTATTCTGTTAGGTCAATGAAAAAATTCAAATTTTGTGGAAAAAATGGCCTGTTTTTGTGGGAAATTTGTGAATTTTCAGGCAAATTTCGTAGAAAAAGGATTGGTAAAAAAGAGCCAATCTCATGGCAATCTTCTGATTATATTTCATGGGAAAGCATTTGATTTTGCACTGGTTTCACAAACATTTTTTACTAAAAAAGATGGCAATTTTCCCTCTTTTCGAAAATGATGAGTGTACATGTAGTAGCACCAGCAACAGAAACCTCGACTAGTTGTAAGTGTTGCCTTTGTAAAACCAGTGATACTGCAGGAAGACTTGAGCATCTCATTTGGACTATCATTCATGTTTGTATTTGTTTTACACCAAGGTTCTTTTTGACAGCGATCATCATTATTTTGCTTTTGGCCACAGTTAGTACCCAGTTTTTCGCAACTGTTACATTTAATCTTAGGGAGCATCTCCAAATTCTTATCGGCAACTTGGTTTCCGATCTCAACATCGGCATGTTCCGATTCCGATATCTTTTGAAGGCAGCTCAAAAATTTCCGTTTGAAAGTCGATTTAATCGGAAGTCAATCGGATTAATTTCAATTCACATCGGAACCAGAGCATCGGAACATCGAGTGTTGGGCAGAACATTTCAACACGCGGTATTTTATACAATAGAATGCTTGGTAGATTTTGTTTACTCGTTGCAGTGACAAAGTTTCCTGATAAATTTGCAAGTTTAGAGCAAGTAATAGAAACAGCCAAGATAAGTTTTAATATGTTGTACTGACATGAATTTGGCACTATTTCTAGACATGAATTTTGCATTGTTTTAAGTGTTTTTATAAATTTCGCAGCCGTGATTTTGTGGATTTACTTGAAATTCACGTCTCTGCAATCGTGTGAAATATCAGAAGTCCTGGGCATAGTTCACCCTGTTTTTATTAAGGTGGCTAGATTTTTCTGATAATTAAGGGAAAATGCAGATTAATAGAGTTCCACTGTACTTAGTACTTACTGTGTGTTTCACTGCATGTTACTGGTATTGAATTAGTTACTTATTCTGTATTTTGCAGGGGTGCTTCTTGTTGATTTAGATGATGATTTGTCTCTTGGCGCTGATGCTCAGGTATTTTCCTCGTCTGAGTCTGTTGAAACATCAGTGACCTCCCCTGGAAGTTCAAGTCTATCTACAGGGTAGGTAGCATGGTTCTGCCGAGTTGGCCTTGTTAATTTACCATAAAGCCCCTGGTTTGTCAGAGAGCAGGCCACTCTAAACCCTGGCCAAATGGAGTCGCAAGTACATGTAGAGGCAAGCCTGCCTTAAAATTATTTTTCTTTGCGACTTGCGTGTACTTATGAGGAAACTTGTGAGTCCGTTTGGCCACTCAATGCAAGTCTCTATGCAAATTCAACTTGCATCCACTTGGGACTACTTGCTGGACCGTTTGGCCAGGGCTTTAGCTTAGGTATCAGTGCAACATGTTGCTCTTATTCAAAGGACTAAGTAGGTAAGACTATAAGTTCACAAGGTAAATGCAGACTGATTCCCCTCTAGAAATTTCAGTGTATACCTGTGCTTCAAACGTTCTGTAATAACTTTCACTGGCTTTTGAACCTTTTGTTGACCTGTACAACTTATTTGTCTGTTTTTTTTATTATTATTAAAAGGTTCAATTATGAATCATCAAGTGAGAGCACAGGATACCCAGAAAGTCACAGACCCCTTAGTAAACTGGATCGTGTGGAGAGGCTTAACAGCATTGAAAGCAGCATTTCAGATTTATCAGATTTCAGCAGGTAATTTTGTATTAAGCTATTTTGCCATCAACTAATCCTGTGGCTGGATTTTTTCAGTCAAAGTGAAGATAGTCATCTGAGTCCAAGATTAAAGTGCATTGACCTGATTGACCTAAATTATGAAACAAACTACGGTAGTTGTTTTGTCGTGTTTGTAACCACAGTTTGTTTATTATTTTTGATAAAATGTATTTATAATCCATGAAATATTTTCGCTTATGTGCGATTGGTCTAAACACGTTACCAAATATATTCCCCAGCTAAAAGTGGGGAATATCCAATAATATTCCCCAATTTTCAAAACTATTTGCATTGCAAAAAGATTTGAACGATAATAAACATAATAGCCTCCATTTGGGGCGAAAATATCCTCGGATATTTGTCCTTGGACATTATCTGTTCCTCAAAGCTCGCAGTTTTCCTCGAGCTATGATCTCGAAAAGCTGTTCACTTCTCGGAACAGATAACGTCTGCGGACAAATATCCTAGCATATTTTCGGGCCAAATGGAGGCTAATGTTTATGTATTATGTAATTCAGCTGGCACTTAAATACTGGAGAAAGAAAAAGGTTCAGTATGACTCTCAGGTGTTGATTAACATAATTCAGTTTACAAAAAGTATACTGATCGATTGACTACTTTTCCCGTTTGAATCGATTTGTACTAAATTTATGGCACCATTTGACAAATAAATCACGTCGCATGGTTCTCAAGTTTAATGAGATACAGTTTACAAATGTCATACAAATCGACTGAGAATGTACAGTTCCAGAAAGTATCCATACTCCCCCCACAAAAGGGATTAGAATTTCCTGTGGGGTGGGGGGTTCTGTAAGGTCAAAAGATTTAAAGAAACGTATGAAGCTTAATTGGAATTTCCAGAGAGGTGGGGGGTCTTACAAAAAATCCCTTCCATGGGGGAGGTATGGATATCTTCTGGAATTACACAATCCAGCTGAGCTTTCCATTTCTAGCAATGGTATGAATCATAATGTTACACTTTGAGAAATGGTGATCATTTGCCAATGGTACTGTTGGTGAGGGTGTTTTGATGATTGGTATCTGTTTGTGTGTACTGGACGTGCATGCAGTTTTAGCTGGGGCATATTTCAGTCATGTGACACATTTAGACCAATCATGCACAAGTCAAAACATATGATGCCTTACATAAATGCTCCTGCACCTCGAGACTCGTCGAGTTATTGAAAGAGGCCAACAAGCGTGCCGACCAATACAAAGACCAACTGGACTCACTGCATCGAAAATACAATACCTTGCACGACGAGTACTTGGCTTTAAAATACAGCGACATCTGTGACGAGTGTCAGAAGGTCTCCGACTCCGCCATACCCGGTAAGACCTACACCTGGTGTCAAGCGTGCGCTGGCGGTAGACAAACCACCGAGAGTCTCAAAAGAGAGATAAAGAAAGAACGAGAACAGGTCAGGTACTGGCAAGAGTGCTACGAGACAGCCTTGAGTCAACTCACAGACATCCCCGACGGCAAAGATGACGGACGAAGTGATGATGGTACCAGTGCAAGAGTTTAATCGTTTAA
>JAHPZR010021420.1:0-5000 GCA_019787425.1 Platygyra sinensis | reverse complement strand
ATAAGAATAAATTTTATAAGAATAAGAATATCAATAACCCAGAAGCTAGAATTTGGAAAAGAATATATAATTTTGCGTTTTGAAAATTTTTAAATGCAATGCAATTATATGTTTTAAACTAAACCGTATAAAGGTAGGTGTGCAACTTCAGGTTTTATTGCCGATAGTCCTGCTTCAAAATTTGGCTGCGTCTTGGCCAAAGTGACCCATACTGTCGTCCGAAGCCTATCTGGTTTTCTTCAGCCTGAAGCGACTAGGAGTATTTCAATCCATTCTCCCTCGTGGGGAAGCTTGTTCATCGCCGGTTTCCCACTGGCCTATATTTTTCTCTAAAACGAACAGTCCGCCGCTGGTTTCCATCAATTTTTACTCTCTCGGTGGCAGCCTGGGGCGCTGTGAGAGTATTAATAGTGTGTTGCGTAAGAACACAACCCAATGTCACAGTCAGGGCGTGAACCCGGACCGGTCAGTTCAGGGTTCAGAGAAATAAACCATGCAGCATCGGACCTCTGGTGAACGTGTGCGAAACAAATTATATTATTTCTACATGCCTTTGACAATGGCTGGTCCAAATTTGTATATATACAAGACAGTTTGTCATCTGTTTCGTTAAGTGCAATTTTCATGGAAATTTGTTTTATATTTGCTAGTTGTAAAACATTAAAAGTAATTTAGATGTTAATTTTTGCCAGCGTGAATGTGTCAAACCGTTTACTCATTACTTGTTGCTTTGGTGATAAATGAAGGTATAATTACGACAACGAAGGATCTTATTCAAATGTGACAGCGCTCTCTTTTCTCTTTCTACCTTTTACTTTGGGTCATGTCGTGTCGTAATACTTGTTTTTCAAACGTCAGCGAACGTGTTCAACGATAATCGTCGGGTTTTCTTCAGCTGCCTTACTGGTTTCCAATCTTTGATACAGAACTGAGCTTCCTTACGGCAAGACCGAGTAAAAGAGGTGTCTTCACTTCGCCGGCTTCAGATAGATCAAACTGGTAGGCTTAACGAAGTTAAATCATACCGTTTAAAGCTGCAACGCAAAAAGTGGTGAGATACCAGCTAAATGGGTTTTCCCAAAATTAGTGTCATGAATTTCCTCGCTCTATTCAACATATTTTGTTAAATTAGAATTCTGGTTTAAGTCAATATTTTCAGTTATCCGGCTACAATGCAGCTCATTTATTCACCCAGTCTGCCTGGTTAATTTTGTAGCAAACATTTAAAGAGAAGTTACCGTCTTAATTAATGGCTTTTTTTTTTTTTTTTTTTTAAATATAATATATTGACATTTGGATGGTTACCAACTTCGTCGTGTTTCAAGTCTTTGATTTTATAGTTATTTCCCTGTTTAATACGTAAATTATTGCACAGAGGAAATATCCTCTTGCGAAACACCTGCCTAAGTAAACAAACACGCCATTTATCGAAGGATATACTGTTGGAGAGTAAGTTTCGTTGAGGTTCGGTTTGACATGACACAGAAGAAAATGCCCGAGTTGATTCGCAGAGAGAAACGAACGACATTTCATTGCGACCTGAGTCTTTGTAAGAACTCGCCCAACAACTTCGATGCAACTTAAATGGAGAGATAAAAGGGTGCCTTTTGTAAATATTGAAATTAGTTGCGACTGAGGTGATTTATAAGTTGGCAGTTGCTTAATTTAGCTTGAAACTTACGTGACTCGAATAACCTCAAATGAGCGGGAAAGATCAGGCAGCGTCGATTTTTGGTTACAGTTGTTGTGTGAAAGCGTAGCACCATTTAATTTGAAATTAATGTGATATGGGAATGATTATTTTCAAGTCGTTGTTTTCTGTTGCGAAATAAACAATCCATGCATCTTAGTTTTCTTTGTTAAAAAGTGAATTACGGTAAAATAGAGTTGCCACGATCAGAGGAAAAAATTCTTCAAGGTCAGAGAAAGTCCGAGACTTTCATTTTGAGTGGAGGGGAAATTGATATTTTGAAGGGAAGTCAGGAAAAATTGAATTATCTTAACACGGCTGATTAGACTGGAAGAATAATTTTGGTCTCAACGATATCAGTCTTTGTTGATTGTTGGAAAGGACGGCTGCAAGTTCAGATTACAAGCCGCTACTCTATCTGACATTTTGTATTTACTGATTTGGTTAGAGAGATTTTATTTTTGGCGTAGATAAATCATGGGGGAATTTTTGTTAAGTGATGCCTCTGGCAACCATGTGAAGGGAAGATCTGTTAGTACAGTTTAAATATCCCTTACTCCTCTAAAATTTTTTTTAGTCCTGATGTCAACATATCAGTTCTCAATACTTATCTCAGACCATACTTATAGTTCTAGTAGGGAGAACTTGGTGTTATGTCAAGAACATTTCTCTCAGGTGATCATTTTTTGTTTTCCCAGTCTCAAGACTCTTCAGCCTGGTCGGACCCAGGCTCCAGTAGGATCCCTCTCAGGTTCATCGCATCTCACACGGAGCCAATAAACCCGGTGTTCAGCGAGGGCGTTTGTTCAATACCCCTCATTTCCGAACCGGAAGAAGCCCCTGAGGACTCGTTTGACCTGATGAGGCATCTTAGACTCAACAAGCCACAGCACGTCACGAAAGGAATGTTTCTAGAACCCGTCACGGAGGAACTGGAAGTTTCATCGGTTGGAAGTGGTACAATAAGAACAAAACTCTCTAGAAAGCTTTCAAACGAAGAAGGAACAATAATTGTACGCGAGGAATCTTTAGAACAAGCCGGGAATGCAGACTTAGAATTGTTTCTGAGTGTTCCAGTTATAGGAAGCGAGCAGGCGGGGTCTGATTCGAACGAAACACACCTAACGACAGACATCGAGATAGTTGGCAATGAGTTAGGCATCGCTGTAAATATAGACGCTCAAGATCGCACCAGTAGTTCTCTTCCTGAAAGTGCTGTTTTGGCTCACTCGGTGAAATCGTCAAGCGAGGCCGTTAATTTAAGTGATCACAGCGTAGAAAGTTCTCAATGCGAGTCGAGTGTAAGTGATTATGATAATACAGACCCAGTCGTTGAAGTAGAGGAGACGGATGTTATTCCTGTCTCGGCAGTCCCTTCCCACTTAAGAGTTGCTAACATTGTTGTACAGGACTCTTTTGAACTCGAGGAAATTGGAAATGAGGAGTTCAACGAAAAGGAATTGTCACCTTCAACAGATCAAGAAAATAGTCTAGTTGTCAAGTCTCCGGAGAAGCGTTTGATGCGAGAAAATAGCGGAGAAAGCAGTGGTTTTGAAGAAATGCTCCTAGACAAAGAGTCGGCTAGTCCAAAATCTTCTTCACCAATTCTGAATGCCAAGGAATTTCCCACTGTTGCACATGCCATTGTGAGTGATATAAGACCTTTGCAAGCACTATTAGATCCGGGAATGTTAAGCTTGGCTGTGGACGAAAACTCACCTCGAGCGACTTTCGCGCAGAGAAGAACAAAGTCGTTAACTAAACAGCGACCAATTGACGAGGAAACGTACGCATCGTGGGCCTTTAGTCCCAGGCCATATGCGGCAAAATATGTTGACGATAGTCTAGGCACTAGTGTGAGTCACGAGGAGTCGAACGCAGCGTTGGGGCTTGAAGAGACTGGATCGAGTTTTCTCGTAGATAGTGCTAAGGAACCAGTGATTGAAAATTTAAATTCTACTTTACTTAGTGAAACAGACGAAAACTGCAACAGAATGTCAAAAATTGAGTCTGAAAAACTGCGAGTAACTATTAAACCTTCTGGGTTAGAGGAAAGTTACAGTAGGTTTGGAAAACAAGGCGAGACTCAACCTGGATGCTTTGAAAAAACATTGCAAACCAGTAGAGATTCCTGGAGTCTGCCTGATGATACCAACAGTGCGATGAGAGAATCTGAGTCGAGCTTGCCTCTTCAAAGTGAGGAAGCTCTTAGAGGGGAAGATGTCTCACACCCCAGCTTATCTAAAGAGGAATTTATCGCACATGAAGGTGCGATTGAAAACAAGGAAGATGCCTCTAAAATGACAGATTCCTGTTTTCCTGCCCAAGGAGATGAACCTAGCACGCATACAGAACAGGAAGACGAACCTCGGAAATCTTTGTCTGACGAGAACGAATCAGCTGGAGCATGCGCAGAAGTTAGACAGAGGGAGGAATCCCAAAAGGCCTTGCGAAAGATTGATTCTGAATGTAAACAGGTCAGTCGAACATGATTGTATCAATATACTTATTCTTGGACATTATGGAACAAAGCATGTTTGAAAAACATGTAATTGCGTCAGGTAGCATTCTCGATGCCTCGCGAGTGGCTTTCTGCTAGCCGGTTTTCCTACAGGCTCGATTACCAGCCGCTGTTCAGTATAGGAGCCCGCGCTGCTCGGTTAGGAACATAGAGCAGACTCGAGAGAGCGGCGGAAATCGAGCCTAGCTTTCATAAATAACAATGCAAATTAAGTTTTATTTAAAGCATTTTACCAAGTTAAAGCCGAATCAAATATGATTTATGATTGATGAGGTTGGGTTTAAGAGTTTTCAGAAGTGTCGTTATTTTGATGTGCATAGTAGTTGTTAGGATTTTCTTTTATTGCGATGGTCATTGGCCTTCGGAAATGGTGACTACCAGAGAAAGTTTTAAAACTGAACTGGCTTTGAGTTTTAAATCACCTAGCTTGCCAGTTGGAAAGGAGACCTGGCCCTTTGCTTTGAATTTGGCCGCATGTCATGGGACAGTCAAGTGAAAAAGCGCAATAAAACGTCGAAACAAGGGTCGTTTCCACGTTTTGGATAAACGGCATAGATGAAAGCGGTGTAAGTCACACGGTGACTAGAGATATAGATATAACAGAGAATAGGGTGGCAGATCTAGGGGAGGGGTCCTGGGGGCCGGAACACCCCCCCCCCCCCACCCACTTATTTTGGTAAAAAAGAAGAAATCACAGGAGAAGGAAAATCCGCAGGGCAAGCAAAACAAAACCACCCCCTCCCCCCTTAGCCCTGGATCCGCCGCTGGAATAGATTTTGAATACATGAA
>JAHPZR010021419.1:0-16080 GCA_019787425.1 Platygyra sinensis | reverse complement strand
AGGGGGAGCTGCATGTTTTATCTAGCAGATGTCAAGAATATGGTCTCTGGATGAAACAGTGTGGAAATTTCTTTATGGATCTCTATAAGGGCACAGGTTCAAAGATTTAGAACATAACAATAGTATTTTAGTTTGGAACTGGAAATTGCTATGTAATCATTATAACTTTTACTGCCGCAAAGCTTCATCGAGTTCTCTCATTCTCAGATCAGTGGTACCAATGCAGATATATGTATGACAGGCCTGCCGTTTCACACAGAGTTCTCACATGGTTGTCTTTAGGGCGTCTGTACTAGTTAACTCTTGGTTTAATTCAATAGTTGATATCCAGATACAGACTGAATCTCTCGATCAGTCCTAGGGGTTGCCAAATCTCCTGGATATGAAGGAAAGCACTTAAAGCATGTCTTTTACACTTATTTAGTCTGAGTTTTGTCATAAATTTGTGGGGGTAAAATTTTGGCAGATCATTCAGGGGTTGAGAGGGTAAATTATCAGCATCTTGGGGTATTCTGTTTTGGCATGATATTATTTAAGTCAAGAAAGGCACAGAATAATGTTGATTTTATACATCTTCCTGCTGCATTAGCATTCACTCAGCTATCTTTGCTTCCAATGATATTTACATATTTGATGTTCTATGAAAAGAATCACCATATGATTTCAACCTGTAACGTAACTACAGCTGCTGTTTCATGAACAGAAACATTTTAAAGTCATTTGTGAATTTAAATACTCGCAACTGACCACTGATGCAAAATTTGAGAGTTTTTAGAGTTTTGTGTCTTAAATTAGCCAGCCAAGGGTCTGTGTTTTATAACCAAACACTAGGACGGCAGCACCAAATGATATGCATCTCATTTTAATATATATATTTGATGAACTTTGTGATGTTCAGAAATGCGATAAAATGCCATCCTGAGTGTTTGATATTTGTTCTCAATCAAAACTAAAACCTCAGGAGAAAATGGAGAAATTCGATAACAAAAATCTATGTTAATATTATTAAGATTCTATATCCAAACAACATCGTGGGCATGATCACCCTTTTTATACTTGATGAATACATTAAATTAATAATTAACGAAGAGTTCATGAATATTCTTTTATATAATTATTTTTTTAATTGATATATTAGCTAATGAGTTTGAGGGAGTGATGTCGGAGGTTTGTATTCAGAGAGAGTTCACATGTGGATTGACTTCATTTGTAATTTTTATATTTCGTGATTTCTTTCTATACTACAATAATTGTTGGACTGACAAGGTCGATACTCATATAATTATTTCCTTTTTCTTCAGAAAATGAAAATTATTCATCAAACAGGTGATAGTGGTGCTAGCTAGCTGATGAAGAGCTTAAAATTGTGTACCGATGGACTTAAATAGAAGTTCACATATTAACAGTACTGATGAGGTTGTTACAACTGAGGTTTTGCCAAACCCAACAGACAAACAAATACACCAGCCCCCTGTAAATGGTGAGTTAGTCGAGTTTTGTAATGGAACATCTGTTAATTAATTGTGCAGCTCCAGAAATTATCCATACACCCCTCCCTCCACAGAAGGGTTTGGAATTTCCTGGGAGTGGGGGTTCTGTAAGGCATAAAAAATTTTCTAAAGAAATACATGTCACTTAATTGGAATTTCTAGAGGGGTTGTGTAGTGTATTTGGCCAGCAGTTGACATTAGTGAGCATGCGCACTTATGCGCGTTTCTGTAACCATGTGCTTCGATTTGCATTGAAATCGAATATATGACAGGTTGGAAGGAGGGGGGGGGGGGGGGGGGTCTTGGAAAAATCCCCTTTCGTCAAGGAGGTATGTTTTTTCTGGCACTACACATTGTACATGTATACAATAGCTCAAATATCTAATTTCCTCTTTAAAATCACACATCCTAACAGAAGGGTGCTGAATGGTAAAGACGTTACAAGAAGGTGAGACAAGCATTTTTCTTTGCAAGCCTGAGACATTTGACTTCTTCAATCACTAATTAGAGTGTTTCAAATGCGAACTCAAGACATTCAGGTTCTAAAACATTCAGAAGTCACTTAAGCTTAATAAAAAAGCAAACAAATTGGTACTTTGAGACTTTGGTCCTCAAAAAATTGAGACTGAAAGTTGCCGGTTTTTAGAAAAAATGGAGACTGTGGTACAGTGGAACCTCAATTTAATGAACCTCTATTTAACAAAGTCCTCGATACAACAAACGATACTCTACGTCCCGGCCAAAATTACAGTAAAATGTATGGAATAGAACCTCGATATAATGAACCTCGATATAACGAATTCCTCGATGTAACGAACATAATCCTGAAGCCCAAACGTAAAAATATACCTCGATATAACGAATTACAATGTCAACATGCGACAGAAGATAAACGCTGAAGAGATAAACAGTACGTCAGCAAATCCTTTAATCCATATGGCAAAGAGACAGAAACCTTTCAGTCAACGGCTTATTATTTGTCACAGACATTGGCACTATAGTATTTTCACAGAAGTCACCTGTGTTACAAATCAATCATTAACTATGACCTTGATATAATGAACATTTTGGTTGTTTCCCCTCAAATTCGTTATATCGAGGTTTTCGATATAACGAACCCTCCATTTAACGAACAAATTTGGCTGGTCCCCAGTGACTTCGTTAAATCGAGGTTCCACTGTACACACATAACTGCCAAGAAACAAACCTTTGCAAGACCCATGAAATTCGGCTACAATTTTTGCATGACCCTTGGTTTTTAGTGCACTATTGTATGATTTGGGGGTTGACACCGTTAAAGCACTATGGCAATAACAGGGTGCGACGAAAGTGCTGTCTGATAGCCTGGGGCTAGTGGAATTACTTGTCGGGCTAGCGTTTTCTTCTCTTAGCTTGCCCGATGGGCAAGCACCGTTGGTCCTCTTTTCTGATGATCAATTGCGCTTTTATACCAAAAAGTGTGTAGCAGAAAGCAACGTCTTGTGGTCAAGCGTAAAAACATTGTTTAATTTGGGGTTGAAGTTAAACGAAAATCAGGAATCTAAATACTATGAAGAATTAGTTTATATCTATACTTGGTATCATTACTTGTATTTTGCATAATTAAATAAATCTGATTATTCTTTATAAACAATTTAATTTCGGGCTAGCTCCTCAGACCTTTGGGCTAGTAACCTCAAGTAACAGCTTGCCCGAAGGGCAGCCTCATCTTTTCATTTTCGTCTCACCCTGCAATAAGGTGTAAACTTTAATGTTTGTTTAATTAATTAATTTCAATTAATTAATTAGCCTTGTTTTGAGAGGGTGGGGTAGGTACCTTTGATTGCTACGTAAAATGTACCATACTTACATTACTTCTATCGTAACATCAGAAAAAATATATATGGTTCCAATATTCTCTTGTTATCCTTGTGGTAATATTCTGCTCTTAAGAACAAAAGCAATTTGCTTGAAGTGTATGCGCAGATTGATTAGCATTAGTGTTAACTATATGTTAGGTGAACGATACATTACATACACAATTACACTTGAACGTTAAGTGCTTTTCCTTGTGGTAGAACACAACATGTAAGACGCATGCGCTTTAGCACTGTCAGCATGATACAATCCGTTCTCGAGTTCAGCATTCATGCGTGCGATACCACACTTTCCTCTTTAATAATGGGCGATAGCAGTTATATTTCAGGTAATATCAGTTTTCCTTTTTAGTGCAAAGAACGCTTTTGTGACAGCGTATCGTTTGGAATCATCCCTAGCTCGGTTAAAAAATGTTGTGTGCTATTTTCAAACTATTTCATGTTTGCTAAGCTTGAAAGAGGGAAACGAATGGATCTCCTTAGCCGCCGGTTTATTTTCTCCCCCATGAAAGAGAATAAGAAGTTCACAAGTGTATAATTTCACCCTAAACATTTCCGAGTTAGTGACATTAAAAGTACCCGGTAGTAATGTCGTGACAAAAGAAACTTCTCAACTATTGCTGCAGACACCGTGGCGCTTATGGAAACCGGAAATAAATTTAGTCAGTCTTTGAGGGGACTCATTCACTGATGTAAGATATAAATAATATCCGTAAAGTTAAAACGCTTCTCGGTTGTATCAATCGATATCATTGTATGTTTTGAACTGGTTTATTGTTAACACGGTACCAACGGTGGCAACCTAATAAGAATGTGCTATTCCGAGACACAACGTGACTATTTGATAATTAAATTAGTAACTGTTTATGGATGAGATGAAAATTTGCCTCTTGAATGAAACAAAATCATTCCTCTTCCATTTTTTTCATAAGTTAATAACATTAGTTCATTTTTCTCCAGCAGGATAAAAGCCAGCATATTTTCCTTTGTATGTTTTTGGGAAAACAAGGGTATCAGGTTACAAACTTTGCAAGGAAAACAAAAGTATCAAGTTTTAAATGTTGGCGTTGAAAAAATAAAACTATCACGTTTGCTGGTTCAACGTATCAATGAATTAAAAATAAACGAAATTCAACGTAAAGCACCATAGTAAAATTTAAAACCTTCTTGACAAACAGTAATTGTAAGTTATTTTTGGGCCTTGAACTAACAAGTTACATACAGGCAGCAGATGACTCAAAATGTACTTACAGTCCTACATAACACTCTGCACTATCTGAGATTGTCTCACTAGTTGAAGGACTATTTGTCACCGCTAAGAGAAATAGTAAGCATGACGCAGTTAACCTCAATACCATGTATATTACATACTCATCTTACTTATAACTTACCACCTTGTTAATTCTAGACAACCAGCTCCTGGTTATGCCACTTTCATAGGTTGGTGGGAGTTAGGGGTCCCATTGGCAGATAACGATTTCTTTATTAGTAGATCAGTTATGGTATTTACTGATATAAGCTAAATATGCCCTGAAACAACAAGGTCCTTCGCAAAGTAATATGTGGAGATCAACCACCAATTGTTACCTGAAAGTCCCTCTGGCTTTCAAATTTATTCTGTTAGGTCAATGAAAAAATTCAAATTTTGTGGAAAAAATGGCCTGTTTTTGTGGGAAATTTGTGAATTTTCAGGCAAATTTCGTAGAAAAAGGATTGGTAAAAAATTATATTATTATATATTATTATATTAGATTATATTTCATGGGAAAGCATTTGATTTTGCACTGGTTTCACAAACATTTTTTACTAAAAAAGATGGCAATTTTCCCACTTTTCGAAAATGATGAGTGTACATGTAGTAGCACCAGCAACAGAAACTTTGACTAGTTGTAAGTGTTGCCTTTGTAAAACCAGTGATACTGCAGGAAAACTTGAGCATCTCGTTTGGACTATCGTTCATGTTTGTATTTGTTTGACAGCAAGGTTCTTTTTGACAGCGATCATCATTTGCTTTTGGCCACAGTTAGTACCCAGTTTTTCGCAACTGTTACATTAATCTTAGAATGCTTGGTAGATTTTGTTTACTCGTTGCAGTACCAAAGTTTCCTGATAAATTTGCAAGTTTAGAGCAAGTAATAGAAACAGCCAAGATAAGTTTTAATATGTTGTACTGACATGAATTTGGCACTATTTCTAGACATGAATTTTGCATTGTGTTTTTATGAATTTCGCAGCCGTGATTTTGTGGATTTACTTGAAATTCACGACTCTGCAATCGCGTGAAATATCAGAAGTCCTGGGCATAGTTCACCCTGTTTTTATTAAGGTGGCTAGATTTTTCTGATAATTAAGGGAAAATGCAGATTAATAGAGTTCCACTGTACTTAGTACTTACTGTGTGTTTCACTGCATGTTACTGGTATTGAATTAGTTACTTATTCTCTATTTTGCAGGGGTGCTTCTTGTTGATTTAGATGATGATTTGTCTCTTGGCGCTGATGCTCAGGTATTTTCCTCATCTGGGTCTGTTGAAACATCAGTGACCTCCCCTGGAAGTTCAAGTCTATCTACAGGGTAGGTAGCATGGTTCTGCCGAGTTGGCCTTGTTAATTTACCATAAAGCCCCTGGTTTATCAGGGAGCAGGCCACTCTAAACCCTGGCCAAATGGAGTCGCAAGTACATGTAGAGGCAAGCCTGCCTTAAAATGATTTTTCTTTGCGACTTGCGTGTACTTATGAGGAAACTTGTGAGTCCGTTTGGCCACTCAATGCAAGTCTCTATGCAAATTCAACTTGCATCCACTTGCGACTACTTGCCGGACCGTTTGGCCAGGGCTTTAGCTTAGGTATCAGTGCAACATGTTGCTCTTATTCAAAGGACTAAGTAGGTAAGACTATAAGTTCACAAGGTAAATGCAGACTGATTCCCCTCTAGAAATTTCAGTGTATACCTGTGCTTGAAACGTTCTGTAATAACTTTCACTGGCTTTTGAACCTTTTGTTGACCTGTACAACTTATTTGTCTGTTTTTTTTATTATTATTAAAAGGTTCAATTATGAGTCATCAAGTGAGAGCACAGGGTACCCAGAAAGTCACAGACCCCGTAGTAAACAGGATCGTGTGGAGAGGCTTAACAGCATTGAAAGCAGCATTTCAGATTTATCAGATTTCAGCAGGTAATTTTGTATTAAGCTATTTTGCCATCAACTAATCCTGTGGCTGGATTTTTTCAGTCAAAGTGAAGATAGTCATCTGAGTCCAAGGTTAAAGTGCATTGACCTGATTGACCTAAATTATGAAACAAACTAGTTGTTTTGTCGTGTTTGTAACCACAGTTTGTTTATTATTTCTGATAAAATGTATTTATAATCCATGAAATATTTTCGCTTATGCGCGATAATGGTCTAAACACGTTACCAAATATATTCCCTAGCTAAAAGTGGGGAATATCCAATAATATTCCCCAATTTTCAAAACTATTTGCATTGCGAAAAAGATTTGAACGATAATAAATATAATAGCCTCCATTTGGGGCAAAAATATGCTCGGATATTTGTCCTTGGACATTATCTGTTCCTCAAAGCTCACAGTTTTCCTCGAGCTATGCTCTCAAAAAGCTGTTCACCTCTCGGAACAGATAACGTCTGCAGACAAATATCCTAGCATATTTTCGGGCCAAATGGAGGCTATTGTTTATGTATTATGTAATTCAGCTGGCACTTAAATACTGGAGAAAGGAAAAGGTTCAGTATGACTCTCAGGTGTTGATTAACATAATTCAGTTTACAAAAAGTATACTGATCGATTGACTACTTTTCCCGTTTGAATCGATTTGTACTAAATTTATGGCACCATTTGACAAATAAATCACGTTGCATGGTTCTCAAGTTTAATGAGATACAGTTTACAAATGTCATAGAAATCGACTGAGAATGTACAGTTCCAGTAAGTATCCATACTCCCCCCACAAAAGGGATTAGAATTTCCTGTGGGGTGGGGGGTTCTGTAAGGTCAAAAGATTTAAAGAAACGTATGAAGCTTAATTGGAATTTCCAGAGAGGTGGGGGGTCTTAGAAAAAATCCCTTCCATGGGGGAGGTATGGATATTTTCTGGAATTACACAATCCAGCTGAGCTTTCCATTTCTAGCAATGGTATGAATCATAATGTTACACTTTGAGAAATGGTGATCATTTGCCAATGGTACTGTTGGTGAGGGTGTTTTGATGATTGGTATCTGTTTGTGTGTACTGGACGTGCATGCAGTTTTAGCTGGGGCATATTTCAGTCATGTGACACATTTAGACCAATCATGCACAAGTCAAAACATATGATGCCTTACACAAATGTATTAGCATGAAAGTCATTGTCACTAGCCTCAATCAATTTTTGTTTGATCGCCAGTTATTTCATTTGTAATCTTAATTTTCTCACAAATTTTCCAAGAAACCTTTGGCAACCAAAACTCAGAATCCAATAGCCTGATTGCAAAGTGCACTAACCCCAGAGGCTATCTTTGACTATGGTGGATACCTGTAAAAGAGACGGCAGGGGTGCTTCATATACATTATTGAATTTCGTGGTTGCAGAATGGCAGTTTTGCTATTTATGAGTGGGTTGCTCTTTTTTCTCTGTGAAAAAAGTTTATATCGGCGTACTCCATTCACGACAATTGAGTACTTACAGCTTCGTAAATTGGCTTTAGATGTTAGTTTGCAGTCAGGAAATATATCTTCGTCGGGACAGTGCTTATCCCGGGAGTTTCTGTGGCATGAAGTGATTAGGAGTATTTCTACTCGCCTTTGGATGGGATGCTAGTCCATCGCGGAGTTACCCCCAGCATTAAATTCACCGGTAACCATATTTTCAACTGGGTGGAGAGACTCACTTTTAGAGTAAAGTGTTTTGCTCAGGAACAGTTAGTTTCATAGGGCCATAAGGGAGACTGCAGTCTTGACTGTAATTATGCACCCTATTGAAATAAACAGTCATTATATTAACACAACGCAGTGAGCCAGCACAAAGCTCGAAACCAGACTGCTGGATCTGGAGTCCAGTGTGCGAAGCATGCCACCGTGACTTCTCTTTATTTTGTAGTAGAACTTCGTTTTTACCAAGTTAATCACATTTATTAAGTAAAAGTTTCGGTCAGGGTCCAACCGTTTTTGTTGTATACTGGAATCCACTATATCAGTTTTGTTATACGCCTCGTAAAAAAGAATTGACCGGTTTCGTCAGATTTATCTATTTTGTCGGAGTTGCAATATTTTCAGTTTAAATCAGCTAGTCTTAAAATACTAACAATGCGTTACGAGACCTTTTTAAGTATGTCAGCAGAATTACTCCATTTTTAAACAATTACTCCATTTTTAAACACATGTCAGCAGAATACGAGTGGTTTTATTGTAGTTCGTTATGAAAATGTTTCCACTGGTCCCTTTGATGAAATAATGTATATTGTTGTTTGTTCTCTTGGCATCCTCGTCAACGCGGAAATTTATGCAATAGAACTAAGCTGGTTTACCGCAGCGTCGTGTCCTTGGAAGGTTTTTGTGAAGGAGTTGCGGGAAGCAGAGCGGTTACTTATCCCATCTCTATGACATTTCGGGAAACCCTGTACGAAAGTGTGAGACATAGCGCTAGTTAAGTTTTATTTAAGTTTTTAAGTTTAAGTTTCAATCTAAGTTGCATGCCCTTGTACTATCTAGGTGTAGCAAAGCGCATTCACCACTTTAAATTATAACATTTGAACCTTTTTTAAAGTAACGTGTTGCTAGATTGTTTTCCTTGTATTTTCACTACGAACCATGGGAGACACAGAATAGGCTGATATATCAGTGCATTCAAGACGATGTTGATACTTCACCCGTCTGCTGAATATTCTGACGTGTTTACTTTTAGAAATTTAAGCATTAGCTGGTGACATTGTTCTTTGAACAAGATTACGACTTTAATTTTTAATGTAACAATTTTGAGTCAGTCTACGCTGTTTGCTTTTGCGAATTGTTTTCTCAAAGGTATATACTCGAGTACGCGTGTATGGTCACTGCCGCTAAGACTGTTCAAAACCTATTTTCTCTTTATATGACCAATGTACTTTCAAGCAGACATGTGAAGAGAAAAAAAGAAATTCATCAACTTAGCTTGAGACTGTTGCATTATCTTCAAAATTCTCCAAACTAACATTTAAGCTAATGTATCAGTGGTGAGAATTCGGCGTTTTAGTAAGGCCTTGTGCAGGGTAAGTCGATCTAGTAAAAATCAACCGACGGAGTCAGAAGCAGAACACCATGACCGCATCTGCTTATAACTCCGTCACTTATGATCAAGTTAAAACTGCATTATCAGAGTCAGAAGCAGAACACCATGACCGCATCTGCTTATGACTCCGTCGCTTATGATCAAGTAAAAACTGCATTATCAGAGTCGGAAGCAGAACACCATGACCGCATCTGCTTATAACTCCGTCGCTTATGATCAAGTAAAAACTGCATTATCAGAGTCAGAAGCAGAACACCATGACCGCATCTGCTTATAACTCCGTCGCTTATGATCAAGTAAAAACTGCATTATCAGAGTCGGAAGCAGAAATGGAAGGATAAACCAATCACAATACTCGATTTCAGACCTTGTGATTGGTTGGTTCTTCTTCTTCTGCTTCCCGACTGCGACAATCTATGGTACAGTGGATCATGAGCGCGGAGTCGTAAACGGAATTGAAAGAAATAGAACTTCTGATTGTTCTGACTCGGATTCTGACGGGCTTTTGACTCCGCTTACGACTCCGATGTTACGATATCAAATAGGTCAAAAGGTCTCTTGCGACACTGACTACGATTTCGACTTTGACTCCGTCTCTAGTGCCAACAGCCTTAAGTATTTAGTCAGAATCGCTGAAAGTTAGCGCTCATTTCTTTTTACCTTCTCGTGTAGGACCTCCCATGATGTGAGTTCACTGCTGAACGCAATGACCGTGGACCCAGAGGAATTTCTCGCGGATCTCGGATTTGGTGAATCAGACATGCGCATGCGTATTCCAGACAGATTTCTTGAGTCGCCTTCACAAGCGCAGGGTATTGATGTGGTGATATTTCGACGCAGCTTGGAACAGGACGATCTGTACGGATCGTCGGTAAGATAGCTAATACTATTTAGCTGTTTTAGTTTATAATCACAGCAGAAAGCTATCCCTCAGTAACTAAAATCTCATGTAGCAGTATTATGCATGATCTATGAGACGCTCCAGAAATAATGACCTTCTATGTGGACTTGTGCGGAGATATTTGCTGAAATAGCCATGATTTGTTATTGCAGTTTGAAGAATCTTAAATCGTAGGTTTTCGCGTAAAAATAGGTGCTTGTTTGAAACTCGCTAAGTGCCTTATAAAATTGATTCAGTTCCGTGCATCATGTATTCGTACCATTTAAATTACAAAAGTGTATTTTTTGTTTGTTAAATTTCCATATGAAGTAGCTGCAAAATATATATGGAGTGCCCCACTCTGCAAGACGCTTTTGATTGACTTGCTGTATGACCAAACAATGCACAATAGTGTTAGAATGGTATTTTGATGTTGAAGTGTAGACGGCATTTGTAATTTTGTTTTGAAAGGGCTTTTGTTTTTAATTGGATGTTGTTTAACCATATTTTTAAGGATAAAATAGTTGCCATGCAACGAATGAGAAGAAGTCGGTTGAAATTGGCGAGCTTACGGGTAGCTTGATTCCTTAATTGATCATTATCCTTTCGATAGATCAAGCATTTCTTCAGAGTTTTCGGAAAGGCGGAATGCATTTATTATGCTTTAAGTTACAGTCGTACAATCCTTTTTTTATACAAGAATATATTTTATAAGAATATCAAGGTTGAAATTTGCAAAATTTTAAGCATATTTCAATAACCCCAAAGCTAGAATTTGGAGAAAAAAAATATAATTTTGCGTTTTGAAAATGTTTAAATGCAATGCAATTATATATGTTTTAAACTAAATCGTATAAAGTTTGGTGTGTAATTTCAGGTTTTATTGCCGATAGTCCTGCTTCAAAATTTGCCTGCGTGTTGGCCAAAGTGACCCATACTGTCGTCCGAAGCCTATCTGGTTTTCTCCAGCCTGAAGCGACTAGGAGTATTTCAATCTATTCTCCCTCGTGGGGAAGCTTGTTCATCGCCGGTTTCCCACTGGCCTATATTTTTCTCTAAAACGAACAATCCGCCGCTGATTTCTATCAATTTTTACTCTCTCGGTGGCAGCCTGGGGCGCTGTGAGAGTATTAATAGTGTGTTGCGTAAGAACACAACCCAATGTCACAGTCAGGGCGTGAACCCAGACCGGTCAGTTCAGGGTTCAAAGAAATAAACCGTGCGGCATCGGACCTCTGGTGAACGTGTGCGAAACAAATTATATTATTTCTACATGCCTTTGACAATGGCTTGTCCAAATTTGTATATATACAAGACAGTTTGTCATCTGTTTCGTTAAGTGCAATTTTCATGGAAATTTGTTTTATATTTGCTAGTTGTAAAACATTAAAAGTAATTTAGATGTTAATTTTTGCCAGCGTGAATGTGTCAAACCGTTTACTCCTTACTTGTTGCTTTGGTGATAAATGAAGGTATAATTACGACAACGAAGGATCTTATTCAAATGTGACAGCGTTCTCTTTTCTCTTTCTACCTTTTACTTTGGGTCATGTCGTGTCGTAATACTTGTTTTTCAAACGTCAGCGAACGTGTTCAACGATAATCGTCGGGTTTTCTTCAGCTGCCTTACTGGTTTCCAATCTTTGATACAGAACTGAGCTTCCTTACGGCAAGACCGAGTAAAAGAGGTGTCTTCACTTCGCCGGCTTCAGATAGATCAAACTGGTAGGCTTAACGAAGTTAAATCATACCGTTTAAAGCTGCAACGCAAAAAGTGGTGAGATACCAGCTAAATGGGTTTTCCCAAAATTAGTGTCATGAATTTCCTCGCTCTATTCAACATATTTTGTTAAATTAGAATTCTGGTTTAAGTCAATATTTTCAGTTATCCGGCTACAATGTAGCTCATTTATTCACCCAGTCTGCCTGGTTAATTTTGTAGCAAACATTTAAAGAGGAGTTACCGTCTTAATTAATGGCTTTTTTTTAAAAAAAATATATAATATATTGACATTTGGATGGTTACCAACTTCGTCGTGTTTCAAGTCTTTGATTTTATAGTTATTTCCCTGTTTAATACGTAAATTATTGCACAGAGGAAATATCCTCTTGCGAAACACCTGCCTAAGTAAACAAACACGCCATTTATCGAAGGATATACTGTTGGAGAGTAAGTTTCGTTGAGGTTCGGTTTGACATGACACAGAAGAAAATGCCCGAGTTGATTCGCAGAGAGAAACGAACGACATTTCATTGCGACCTGAGTCTTTGTAAGAACTCGCCCAACAACTTCGATGCAACTTAAATGGAGAGATAAAAGGGTGCCTTTTGTAAATATTGAAATTAGTTGCGACTGAGGTGATTTATAAGTTGGCAGTTGCTTAATTTAGCTTGAAACTTACGTGACTCGAATAACCTCAAATGAGCGGGAAAGATCAGGCAGCGTCGATTTTTGGTTACAGTTGTTGTGTGAAAGCGTAGCACCATTTAATTTGAAATTAATGTGATATGGGAATGATTATTTTCAAGTCGTTGTTTTCTGTTGCGAAATAAACAATCCATGCATCTTAGTTTTCTTGTTAAAAAGTGAATTACGGTAAAATAGAGTTGCCACGATCAGAGGAAAAAATTCTTCAAGGTCAGAGAAAGTCCGAGACTTTCATTTTGAGTGGAGGGGAAATTGATATTTTGAAGGGAAGTCAGGAAAAATTGAATTATCTTAACACGGCTGATTAGACTGGAAGAATAATTTTGGTCTCAACGATATCAGTCTTTGTTGATTGTTGGAAAGGACGGCTGCAAGTTGAGATTACAAGCCGCTACTCTATCTGACATTTTGTATTTACTGATTTGGTTAGAGAGATTTTATTTTTGGCGTAGATAAATCATGGGGGAATTTTTGTTAAGTGATGCCTCTGGCAACCATGTGAAGGGAAGATCTGTTAGTACAGTTTAAATATCCCTTACTCCTCTAAAATTTTTTTTAGTCCTGATGTCAACATATCAGTTCTCAATACTTATCTCAGACCATACTTTTAGTTCTAGTAGGGAGAACTTGGTGATATGTCAAGAACATTTCTCTCAGGTGATCATTTTTTGTTTTCCCAGTCTCAAGACTCTTCAGCCTGGTCGGACCCAGGCTCCAGTAGGATCCCTCTCAGGTTCATCGCATCTCACACGGAGCCAATAAACCCGGTGTTCAGCGAGGGCGTTTGTTCTATACCCCTCATTTCCGAACCGGAAGAAGCCCCTGAGGACTCGTTTGACCTGATGAGGCATCTTAGACTCAACAAGCCACAGCACGTCACGAAAGGAATGTTTCTAGAACCCGTCACGGAGGAACTGGAAGTTTCATCGGTTGGAAGTGGTACAATAAGAACAAAACTCTCTAGAAAGCTTTCAAACGAAGAAGGAACAATAATTGTACGCGAGGAATCTTTAGAACAAGCCGGGAATGCAGACTTAGAATTGTTTCTGAGTGTTCCAGTTATAGGAAGCGAGCAGGCGGGGTCTGATTCGAACGAAACACACCTAACGACAGACGTCGAGATAGTTGGCAATGAGTTAGGCATCGCTGTAAATATAGACGCTCAAGATCGCACCAGTAGTTCTCTTCCTGAAAGTGCTGTTTTGGCTCACTCGGTGAAATCGTCAAGCGAGGCCGTTAATTTAAGTGATCACAGCGTAGAAAGTTCTCAATGCGAGTCGAGTGTAAGTGATTATGATAATACAGACCCAGTCGTTGAAGTAGAGGAGACGGATGTTATTCCTGTCTCGGCAGTCCCTTCCCACTTAAGAGTTGCTAACATTGTTGTACAGGACTCTTTTGAACTCGAGGAAATTGGAAATGAGGAGTTCAACGAAAAGGAATTGTCACCTTCAACAGATCAAGAAAATAGTCTAGTTGTCAAGTCTCCGGAGAAGCGTTTGATGCGAGAAAATAGCGGAGAAAGCAGTGGTTTTGAAGAAATGCTCCTAGACAAAGAATCGGCTAGTCCAAAATCATCTTCACCAATTCTGAATGCCAAGGAATTTCCCACTGTTGCACATGCCATTGTGAGTGATATAAGACCTTTGCAAGCACTATTAGATCCGGGAATGTTAAGCTTGGCTGTGGACGAAAACTCACCTCGAGCGACTTTCGCGCAGAGAAGAACAAAGTCGTTAACTAAACAGCGACCAATTGACGAGGAAACGTACGCATCGTGGGCCTTTAGTCCCAGGCCATATGCGGCAAAATATGTTGACGATAGTCTAGGCACTAGTGTGAGTCACGAGAAGTCGAACACAGCGTTGGGGCTTGAAGACACTGGATCGAGTTTTCTCGTAGATAGTGCTAAGGAACCAGTGATTGAAAATTTAAATTCTACTTTACTTAGTGAAACAGACGAAAACTGCAACAGAATGTCAAAAATTGAGTCTGAAAAACTGCGAGTAACTATTAAACCTTCTGGGTTAGAGGAAAGTTACAGTAGGTTTGGAAAACAAGGCGAGACTCAACTTGGATGCTTTGAAAAAAAATTGCAAACCAGTAGAGATTCCTGGAGTCTGCCTGATGATACCAACAGTGCGATGAGAGAATCTGAGTCGAGCTTGCCTCTTCAAAGTGAGGAAGCTCTTAGAGGGGAAGAAGATGTCTCACACCCCAGCTTATCTAAAGAGGAATTTATCGCACATGAAGGTGCGACTGAAAACAAGGAAGATGCCTCTAAAATGACAGATTCCTGTTTTCCTGCCCAAGGAGATGAACCTAGCACGCATACAGAACAGGAAGACGAACCTCGGAAATCTTTGTCTGACGAGAACGAATCAGCTGGAGCATGCGCAGAAGTTAGACAGAGGGAGGAATCCCAAAAGGCCTTGCGAAAGATTGATTCTGAATGTCAACAGGTCAGTCGAACATGATTGTATCAATATACTTATTTTTGGACATTATGGAACAAAGCATGTTTGAAAAACATGTAATTTCGTCAGGCAGCATTTTCGATGCCTCGCGAGTGGCTTTCTGCTAGCCGGTTTTCCTACAGGCTCGATTACCAGCCGCTGTTCAGTATAGGAGCCCGCGCTGCTCGGTTAGGAACATAGAGCAGACTCGAGAGAGCGACGGAAATCGAGCCTAGCTTTCATAAATAACAAGGCAAATTAAGTTTTATTTAAAGCATTTTACCAAGTTAAAGCCGAATCGAATATGATTTATGATTGATGAGGTTGGGTTTAAGAGTTTTCAGAAGTGTCGTTATTTTGATGTGCATAGTAGTTGTTAGGATTTTCTTTTATTGCGATGGTCATTGGCCTTCGGAAATGGTGACTACCAGAGAAAGTTTTAAAACTGAACTGGCTTTGAGTTTTAAATCACCTAGCTTGCCAGTTGGAAAGGAGACCTGGCCCTTTGCTTTGAATTTGGCCGCATGTCATGGAACAGTCAAGTGAAAAAGCGCAATAAAACGTCGAAACAAGGGTCGTTTCCACGTTTTGGATAAACGGCATAGATGAAAGCGGTGTAAGTCACACGGTGACTAGAGATATAGATATAACAGAGAATAGGGTGGCAGATCTAGGGGAGGGGTCCTGGGGGCCGGAACACCCCCCCCCC
>JAHPZR010021418.1:0-32770 GCA_019787425.1 Platygyra sinensis | reverse complement strand
AGAGTCAGAAGCAGAACACCATGACCGCATCTGCTTATAACTCCGTCGCTTATGATCAAGTAAAAACTGCATTATCAGAGTCAGAAGCAGAACACCATGACCGCATCTGCTTATAACTCCGTCGCTTATGATCAAGTAAAAACTGCATTATCAGAGTCGGAAGCAGAAATGGAAGGATAAACCAATCACAATACTCGATTCCAGACCTTGTGATTGGTTGGTTCTTCTTCTTCTGCTTCCCGACTGCGACAATCTGATGTACAGTGGATCATGAGCGCGGAGTCGTAAACGGAATTGAAAGAAATAGAAACGTTCTCAACTTCTGATTGTTCTGACTCGGATTCCGACGGGCTTTTGACTCCGCTTACGACTCCGATGTTACGATATCTCTTACGACACTGACTACGATTTCGACTTTGACTCCGTCTCTAGTGCCAACAGCCTTAAGTATTTAGTCAGAATCGCTGAAAGTTAGCGCTCATTTCTTTTTACCTTCTCATGTAGGACCTCCCATGATGTGAGTTCACTGCTGAACGCAATGACCGTGGACCCAGAGGAATTTCTCGCGGATCTCGGATTTGGTGAATCAGACATGCGCATGCGTATTCCAGACAGATTTCTTGAGTCGCCTTCACAAGCGCAGGGTATTGATGTGCAGATATTTCGACGCAGCTTGGAACAGGACGATCTGTATGGATCGTCGGTAAGATAGCTATATTATTTAGCTGTTTTAGTTTATAATCACAGCAGAAAGCTATCCCTCAGTAACTAAAATCTCATGTAGCAGTATTATGCATGATCTATGAGACGCTCCAGAAATAATGACCTTCTATGTGGACTTGTGCGGAGATAGTTGCTGAAATAGCCATGATTTGTATTGCAGTTTGAAGAATCTTAAATCGTAGGTTTTCGCGTAAAAATAGGTGCTTGTTTGAAACTCGCTAAGTGCCTTATAAAATTGATTCAGTTCCGTGCATCATGTATTCGTACCATTTAAATTACAAAAGTGTATTTTTTGTTTGTTAAATTTCCATATGAAGTAGCTGCAAAATATATATGGAGTGCCCCACTCCGCAAGACGCTTTTGATTGACTTGCTGTATGACCAAACATATGCACATTAGTGTTAGAATGGTATTTTGATGTTGAAGTGTTGACGGCGTTTGTAATTTTGTTTTGAAAGGGCTTTTGTTTTTAATTGGATGTTGTTTAACCATATTTTTAAGGATAAAATAGTTGCCATGCAACGAATGAGAAGAAGTCGGTTGAAATTGGCGAGCTTACGGGAAGCTTGATTCCTTAATTGATCATTATCCTTTCGATGAATCAAGGCATTTTTTCAGAGTTTTCGGAAAGGCGGAATGCATTTATTATCAATGCTTTAAGTTACAATCGTACAATCCTTTTTTATATAAGAATAAATTTTATAAGAATAAGAATATCAATAACCCAGAAGCTAGAATTTGGAAAAGAATATATAATTTTGCGTTTTGAAAATTTTTAAATGCAATGCAATTATATGTTTTAAACTAAACCGTATAAAGGTAGGTGTGCAACTTCAGGTTTTATTGCCGATAGTCCTGCTTCAAAATTTGGCTGCGTCTTGGCCAAAGTGACCCATACTGTCGTCCGAAGCCTATCTGGTTTTCTTCAGCCTGAAGCGACTAGGAGTATTTCAATCCATTCTCCCTCGTGGGGAAGCTTGTTCATCGCCGGTTTCCCACTGGCCTATATTTTTCTCTAAAACGAACAGTCCGCCGCTGGTTTCCATCAATTTTTACTCTCTCGGTGGCAGCCTGGGGCGCTGTGAGAGTATTAATAGTGTGTTGCGTAAGAACACAACCCAATGTCACAGTCAGGGCGTGAACCCGGACCGGTCAGTTCAGGGTTCAGAGAAATAAACCATGCAGCATCGGACCTCTGGTGAACGTGTGCGAAACAAATTATATTATTTCTACATGCCTTTGACAATGGCTGGTCCAAATTTGTATATATACAAGACAGTTTGTCATCTGTTTCGTTAAGTGCAATTTTCATGGAAATTTGTTTTATATTTGCTAGTTGTAAAACATTAAAAGTAATTTAGATGTTAATTTTTGCCAGCGTGAATGTGTCAAACCGTTTACTCATTACTTGTTGCTTTGGTGATAAATGAAGGTATAATTACGACAACGAAGGATCTTATTCAAATGTGACAGCGCTCTCTTTTCTCTTTCTACCTTTTACTTTGGGTCATGTCGTGTCGTAATACTTGTTTTTCAAACGTCAGCGAACGTGTTCAACGATAATCGTCGGGTTTTCTTCAGCTGCCTTACTGGTTTCCAATCTTTGATACAGAACTGAGCTTCCTTACGGCAAGACCGAGTAAAAGAGGTGTCTTCACTTCGCCGGCTTCAGATAGATCAAACTGGTAGGCTTAACGAAGTTAAATCATACCGTTTAAAGCTGCAACGCAAAAAGTGGTGAGATACCAGCTAAATGGGTTTTCCCAAAATTAGTGTCATGAATTTC
This sequence comes from Platygyra sinensis, assembly GCA_019787425.1. Lineage (NCBI taxonomy): Eukaryota > Metazoa > Cnidaria > Anthozoa > Scleractinia > Merulinidae > Platygyra > Platygyra sinensis. The sequence continues at coordinate 30,260 of JAHPZR010021418.1, read as the reverse complement.
CTCGCTCTATTCAACATATTTTGTTAAATTAGAATTCTGGTTTAAGTCAATATTTTCAGTTATCCGGCTACAATGCAGCTCATTTATTCACCCAGTCTGCCTGGTTAATTTTGTAGCAAACATTTAAAGAGAAGTTACCGTCTTAATTAATGGCTTTTTTTTTTTTTTTTTTTTAAATATAATATATTGACATTTGGATGGTTACCAACTTCGTCGTGTTTCAAGTCTTTGATTTTATAGTTATTTCCCTGTTTAATACGTAAATTATTGCACAGAGGAAATATCCTCTTGCGAAACACCTGCCTAAGTAAACAAACACGCCATTTATCGAAGGATATACTGTTGGAGAGTAAGTTTCGTTGAGGTTCGGTTTGACATGACACAGAAGAAAATGCCCGAGTTGATTCGCAGAGAGAAACGAACGACATTTCATTGCGACCTGAGTCTTTGTAAGAACTCGCCCAACAACTTCGATGCAACTTAAATGGAGAGATAAAAGGGTGCCTTTTGTAAATATTGAAATTAGTTGCGACTGAGGTGATTTATAAGTTGGCAGTTGCTTAATTTAGCTTGAAACTTACGTGACTCGAATAACCTCAAATGAGCGGGAAAGATCAGGCAGCGTCGATTTTTGGTTACAGTTGTTGTGTGAAAGCGTAGCACCATTTAATTTGAAATTAATGTGATATGGGAATGATTATTTTCAAGTCGTTGTTTTCTGTTGCGAAATAAACAATCCATGCATCTTAGTTTTCTTTGTTAAAAAGTGAATTACGGTAAAATAGAGTTGCCACGATCAGAGGAAAAAATTCTTCAAGGTCAGAGAAAGTCCGAGACTTTCATTTTGAGTGGAGGGGAAATTGATATTTTGAAGGGAAGTCAGGAAAAATTGAATTATCTTAACACGGCTGATTAGACTGGAAGAATAATTTTGGTCTCAACGATATCAGTCTTTGTTGATTGTTGGAAAGGACGGCTGCAAGTTCAGATTACAAGCCGCTACTCTATCTGACATTTTGTATTTACTGATTTGGTTAGAGAGATTTTATTTTTGGCGTAGATAAATCATGGGGGAATTTTTGTTAAGTGATGCCTCTGGCAACCATGTGAAGGGAAGATCTGTTAGTACAGTTTAAATATCCCTTACTCCTCTAAAATTTTTTTTAGTCCTGATGTCAACATATCAGTTCTCAATACTTATCTCAGACCATACTTATAGTTCTAGTAGGGAGAACTTGGTGTTATGTCAAGAACATTTCTCTCAGGTGATCATTTTTTGTTTTCCCAGTCTCAAGACTCTTCAGCCTGGTCGGACCCAGGCTCCAGTAGGATCCCTCTCAGGTTCATCGCATCTCACACGGAGCCAATAAACCCGGTGTTCAGCGAGGGCGTTTGTTCAATACCCCTCATTTCCGAACCGGAAGAAGCCCCTGAGGACTCGTTTGACCTGATGAGGCATCTTAGACTCAACAAGCCACAGCACGTCACGAAAGGAATGTTTCTAGAACCCGTCACGGAGGAACTGGAAGTTTCATCGGTTGGAAGTGGTACAATAAGAACAAAACTCTCTAGAAAGCTTTCAAACGAAGAAGGAACAATAATTGTACGCGAGGAATCTTTAGAACAAGCCGGGAATGCAGACTTAGAATTGTTTCTGAGTGTTCCAGTTATAGGAAGCGAGCAGGCGGGGTCTGATTCGAACGAAACACACCTAACGACAGACATCGAGATAGTTGGCAATGAGTTAGGCATCGCTGTAAATATAGACGCTCAAGATCGCACCAGTAGTTCTCTTCCTGAAAGTGCTGTTTTGGCTCACTCGGTGAAATCGTCAAGCGAGGCCGTTAATTTAAGTGATCACAGCGTAGAAAGTTCTCAATGCGAGTCGAGTGTAAGTGATTATGATAATACAGACCCAGTCGTTGAAGTAGAGGAGACGGATGTTATTCCTGTCTCGGCAGTCCCTTCCCACTTAAGAGTTGCTAACATTGTTGTACAGGACTCTTTTGAACTCGAGGAAATTGGAAATGAGGAGTTCAACGAAAAGGAATTGTCACCTTCAACAGATCAAGAAAATAGTCTAGTTGTCAAGTCTCCGGAGAAGCGTTTGATGCGAGAAAATAGCGGAGAAAGCAGTGGTTTTGAAGAAATGCTCCTAGACAAAGAGTCGGCTAGTCCAAAATCTTCTTCACCAATTCTGAATGCCAAGGAATTTCCCACTGTTGCACATGCCATTGTGAGTGATATAAGACCTTTGCAAGCACTATTAGATCCGGGAATGTTAAGCTTGGCTGTGGACGAAAACTCACCTCGAGCGACTTTCGCGCAGAGAAGAACAAAGTCGTTAACTAAACAGCGACCAATTGACGAGGAAACGTACGCATCGTGGGCCTTTAGTCCCAGGCCATATGCGGCAAAATATGTTGACGATAGTCTAGGCACTAGTGTGAGTCACGAGGAGTCGAACGCAGCGTTGGGGCTTGAAGAGACTGGATCGAGTTTTCTCGTAGATAGTGCTAAGGAACCAGTGATTGAAAATTTAAATTCTACTTTACTTAGTGAAACAGACGAAAACTGCAACAGAATGTCAAAAATTGAGTCTGAAAAACTGCGAGTAACTATTAAACCTTCTGGGTTAGAGGAAAGTTACAGTAGGTTTGGAAAACAAGGCGAGACTCAACCTGGATGCTTTGAAAAAACATTGCAAACCAGTAGAGATTCCTGGAGTCTGCCTGATGATACCAACAGTGCGATGAGAGAATCTGAGTCGAGCTTGCCTCTTCAAAGTGAGGAAGCTCTTAGAGGGGAAGATGTCTCACACCCCAGCTTATCTAAAGAGGAATTTATCGCACATGAAGGTGCGATTGAAAACAAGGAAGATGCCTCTAAAATGACAGATTCCTGTTTTCCTGCCCAAGGAGATGAACCTAGCACGCATACAGAACAGGAAGACGAACCTCGGAAATCTTTGTCTGACGAGAACGAATCAGCTGGAGCATGCGCAGAAGTTAGACAGAGGGAGGAATCCCAAAAGGCCTTGCGAAAGATTGATTCTGAATGTAAACAGGTCAGTCGAACATGATTGTATCAATATACTTATTCTTGGACATTATGGAACAAAGCATGTTTGAAAAACATGTAATTGCGTCAGGTAGCATTCTCGATGCCTCGCGAGTGGCTTTCTGCTAGCCGGTTTTCCTACAGGCTCGATTACCAGCCGCTGTTCAGTATAGGAGCCCGCGCTGCTCGGTTAGGAACATAGAGCAGACTCGAGAGAGCGGCGGAAATCGAGCCTAGCTTTCATAAATAACAATGCAAATTAAGTTTTATTTAAAGCATTTTACCAAGTTAAAGCCGAATCAAATATGATTTATGATTGATGAGGTTGGGTTTAAGAGTTTTCAGAAGTGTCGTTATTTTGATGTGCATAGTAGTTGTTAGGATTTTCTTTTATTGCGATGGTCATTGGCCTTCGGAAATGGTGACTACCAGAGAAAGTTTTAAAACTGAACTGGCTTTGAGTTTTAAATCACCTAGCTTGCCAGTTGGAAAGGAGACCTGGCCCTTTGCTTTGAATTTGGCCGCATGTCATGGGACAGTCAAGTGAAAAAGCGCAATAAAACGTCGAAACAAGGGTCGTTTCCACGTTTTGGATAAACGGCATAGATGAAAGCGGTGTAAGTCACACGGTGACTAGAGATATAGATATAACAGAGAATAGGGTGGCAGATCTAGGGGAGGGGTCCTGGGGGCCGGAACACCCCCCCCCCCCCCACCCACTTATTTTGGTAAAAAAGAAGAAATCACAGGAGAAGGAAAATCCGCAGGGCAAGCAAAACAAAACCACCCCCTCCCCCCTTAGCCCTGGATCCGCCGCTGGAATAGATTTTGAATACATGAAAATATTGTTTTATTTATTTACGGAGTTATTTTGTTCTTTTGTTTGTTTCTAAATAAATTTGTTTTATTTTTTAAATCTGATTTGTGAGTTGTTTTGTCCGAGTGTGTAATTTAAAGCAGTGATACTTTTGGACGTCAGTTTTGATAAGGCTTTAGTCCGATGAATCGCTATGCTTCCAAGTTCTTTGGAATTGTCTTTTCGGAAACACGGGCAAAAAAGTAGTGATTATCTGCTGATACTGCTGCAGCTGCCGTTGAGGAAATCACCACCATCATCATCATCATCATCATCATCATCATCATCATCATCATCATCATCATCATCATCATCATCATCATCATTATCATCATCATCATCATTATCATCATCATTAGTGGGAGATGTTTGAATGTAGGGACGAATTATGACGTGTGACAAGGTAATTGGTCTTGGAAATACGGGGTAAAAAGTAGTGGTCATCTGTTGCTACTGCTGCTGCCACAGGTGCTGCTGGTGGTTGTGGGGAGATGAAGTCCTAACACCTACCATCCTAATCAGATTAGGATGTTGAGAATGATTATAGTGGTGATGGTCTTTATGGTATAAATAAATGTTGTTGTTGTTGTTGTTGTTGATGGTGTTAGTGTTGAGTGGGTACTGTTGGCTTTTGTGTTGGTAGTGGTGTGGTTGTGGTGGTGGTGGTGGCTGAGAGACGAAGTCTAACATTTTAACATCTTAACATGTACCATCCTAATCAGATTAGGACATCGAGGAGGATGGTAGTGGTGATTGTGTTAGTATTGGCGGTGATGATTTTGGTGTTGGTAGGGGTGTGGTGGTAGTGTTGGTAAGGAGGTAAAACCATCAAGGACGCGGTGAATAGTAAAGATTAGAATAAGAAGGTAGCAACGCTGATGAAGACGATCGTAGTGGAGTCGGATAACTACTTCCAAACGAGTAGATGACAGCTGTTAACAAAGCACTTACAGTTGTAGTGATTTAACATTGACGAGGATGCACATTATTAATTTGGGTCAACTATGAAGCTAATAATTTTAATAACTATAATAATTCATCAGCGACAATTGTGATAACGCTAATGGAACTAGCCGGAGACTAATGAGAGTTTATGTGCAAAAGGATAGAGACTGTTTGTACGATTCTTAGATGGCTGCGACTTAAAGTCACAGCTAAAGTTAACTTCGAGTATTGTGAAATATTATTAACATGGCTGGTTCCGCAGTTTCCCCGTGTTCCGTAAAATATGTGTAAGGTATTTCGAACTATTCGTAACTGTGCCGGAAACCCTAGTGTGTGACCATTCAGATGAAAGCTATTTAGCAGTACTTTCATGTGGTTTTGTTTATTATGCTGTACAAGGTGGTTCTAACTTTTTAAGTCTGGATAAAACCCTAGTGTGTGACCATTCAAATGAAAGCTATTGAGCAGTACTTTCATGTGGTACTGACTATGATGCTGTACAAGGTGGTTGTAACTTTTAAGCATGGGAATGAAATCCTAGTGTGTGACCATTCAGATGAAAGCTATTGAGCAGTACTTTGGTGTGCTCATTGTGCTGTATCAAACGATACTAGAGTTTGAATCTTGGTGAATCCCATCAGTCTGTTGTATTAACGCTAACACTATGTGCCACGTATTTACTAACACTCGAGTCTCGAAACCAGATGATGTGCTTATTTCTTGTGGGATTTCACACTCAATCTAAAGGTCGCAGGTAATACCCTCCAAGTTCTCTTATTTGTGTAATTCTTATCTGCATGAGCGTCCAAAGGTGTTGTGAGGTGGCGGGTATGAAAGGAAACTGGCCTGGTACGTCCTTTGAGTAAGCTGAGTCTCCAGAGGTACCGGTATTTCGTGAACTGCTTCCTGTGAAGACATGACCAGCATCAAGGAACCAAGACGGAGAAATGGTTGATAGAGTTATTTTACTTTCTTAGCGTAAATAGCAGTTTAGATGAATAACTCAGTGCTGATTGGTCTTGGTATTAGAGCAATTTTCAATGACTTTCGAGTAGGGTTATTCGTGCTGTTTGGCTTTTCACAGATCAAAAAAACCTCTCACAGTAGAGAAGAGGAAACCATTACAATATCCCCAAGCTAAACACAAGCTTCTCTGTTGTTCGTTCCGCGTAGAGCACACGTTTCAACTTGTTCAGAGCACACTTGTTATTGGTAAAAATCTTGTGCGCAGATCAGATTATGTTCCCGCGCTTTGCGAAGCACAGAAACATCCGAGCTCTGATCTGTTTGGTATTAGCCACTCGACAGCCATCGGGAATATGCTCTAAACCGTGTTGTTAAGAAGGTCCGTTTCCCTTATAAATTTACGTTTTTTCTTGTCCTGCACTACAGCATTATCTTCATGAAATTAACGTTCTCGAGCAAAGTATCGAAAAATATGAATCCCACCTGTCTTGTGAGGGTCCACTGGATGGAGTCAGAGCATCAAATTACACGAAACATATGCTTGTACGGTAAGTCGTGTTATTTCTTCTGTTGACTCGTTAACTCTTTGCGTCTTGGCTCGCAATTGTTCTTAGTCTCATCAGATAACTCAAGTCGGAGATGGTACAGTTGCCTACTGATCCCCTAAAAAAATGCCCGAAGAATTTATGGTTCTCATAGAATTCAATCGGACATAGCGGGAAGATACCGAAGCTTACGTCACAGAGGCCGATTCAGCCTTGTTCCCAAGGTCTCTCGCCTTCCTGCCCCTCTGACAGTGTGTCTCGCAACAGGCTTAAGAACGGGAAGAACAGAGACCGTAGGAGCAATCCTGGTCTGAAGATTGCTTGATTCAGTCGAAAACGTTGTCTTATCTCTTGAAGCCACTTGTTGATATATATATATATATATATATATTTAATTAGGCGAAAATTGAGTCGCTATTCGACTGGTTTTGTGTAGCTATAATCGTTTTTGTTTTCACAATTTTCCTGTCTGATCAAATCTGTTTCGATTAATAAGACTCGTATTAATACAACTGCAAGTGCTCGTTATCCTTGCCATACTAGTTCGTTTAACTATTTTATCGTTGTTCTGTTTTGTAGTATAACAGAAGAAGTGAACGCTATTCAAGAGCTTCGCGTGTTGATCACTTCTGAACTTGAAAGAATGAGGTCTTTACTCTCGGAGAGAAAGAAAATGCTGCTTGCGGGAGCTGCGAGGAGTCCTGTTTGTTCTGGCGTAACTCTAAAGGTAACGATTTATTTACAGAAATTGAACAGCTTCACTGAAACAGGTCTGGATTCCTAAAGGTTGTGTGTGAAACGCTACTGTGTGACCATTCAAATGAAAGCTATCGAGCAGTACTTTAATGCGGTGGTACTGTTCTATTTTTAAGTCTGTGGATGAAACCCTAGTGTGTGACCATTCAAATGAAAGCTATTGAGCAGTACTTTCATGTGGTATTGTTTATTATGCTATAACAGGTGGTTCTAATTTTTGAGTCTGTGAATGGTGTGTGACCATTCAAATGAAAGCTACTGAGCTTTCATGTGGTACCATTTATTATGCTGTACAAGGTGGTTCTAACTTTTATAGTCTTAAAGATGAAACCTTAGTGTTTGACCATTAAAATGAAAGCTATTGAGCAGTACTATTATGTGGTAAGCCGCGCAAGTTAATTCTTACTTAGTTTATTTCTCCATCCAAATGAAGCTTTTAAGCTTAGATTTCACTCTTGACATTTCCATCGTTTATTTTTAAGATGGCGGATCTTCTTCGAGAGCAATCGTCGTTGAATATTGGGCTTTCGAACATTAGCGATGAATTAGCAATTCGCAAGAAGGCGTCTCGTAGGGCCAGAATATACGCTCACATTGATAGCGCCAAGAAAGAGTTAAAAGAAGAAAGAGAAAAATGCTTCAGAGAGTTTCGAGAAGAGGTGAGGTTTACACACGTCGTGTTTATTCCAATATTAGGGAGCTTAAGCAAACCACGACGACGGCGCCAACGAGAACGTCAATGAGCAAAACAATAGCAAAGCACGTGCGTTGTAAATATTTGTAAATTTCTTTGCCGTCCTCTGCAAAACGAGAACGTAAAATGACCAAGTTCTGCGTCGTCTGAGAAACACAAACGATGAGGACGAAGTTTTCGTATTTCTATTTGGAGATGAATGCCGCCATTTCATATTTGGCCTGAGCACAGTTTTAGAGCCATTGGCGGATTGAAAAAATCTAGACAGTTAGGAATTCTGCTGGTGAAATATAATTTATTTAACTAGCCGTCGTTCCCTCGGCGTCAACCGTTGTCGTTTCTTAAGCTCGCTATTGTTTTAAAAAGCTTCGCATGCAGGTATTGTTGTGTTTCGCACGATCAAGATATGAATTTGAGCTGCTCCTTCAAGCTGAACTTTGCTTTGTATTTTTGTCAGATCAAGGAAACTCTTGTTCGTGAACTAAGTGAAAAGTTTTCAAGTGAAATCAGTTTGCTTCGTCATGAAGTTCGGGTAAGAACTAGCAGTGTCTATGTGTCATGTCACGTGATTCAAACGCATGCGCATGCTTGACTTCAACAACAACAACAACAACAACAACAGCAACAACTTTATTCATTCGTACAGTTTTATAAGAAATATACTAACTAGAAGAATAGAGATTTTTAGTCCGGAGACTGAAGTAACCCGAAAGTTGTCTGGTCAGTCTTCATCTTCCTGTGATGATTTCTTTCAAACAGTATCATAAATTCATCATTACAGTTCTAGCTCTGCTGCCAAATCAATTTATTTTATTGACATCATCATTGTTTTTTTGTTTTTCCCTTAGTTTGTCTCCTTACTGCTCCCCACCCTTTACGCTTTACTGCCAACCAACTTTTTATATGAATAATATTTACAGTAAAAATCCGCGTATAAGAACCTGGATTTTTCAATTTAGCCTAAATAGGTTCTTATATAAATGGTACTTAAAGCAAATTTAGGCTACCAAGGTTCTTAAAATAGGTTCTTATATTTTCATATGAATTTCATCTGAATATGCTATATATATTATAAATATCATCTCATAATACAGAATAAATCATTTATTTGTACCACAAAGCAGTTGGAGATGGTCAGAAAGCTTTCTTTGATACTGTAGTAGAGTACAATACGTGAAAATACTTGGGGAATTATTTGAATGGCAAACACAATAGACGTACAACATGGTACTTAAGCTTGAAAGAAAAAAAGTTATGTTAAGTTACTTTTAAATAGTTCATAATCTTAATTCAGCAGTTTCTACCTATACAATTTTACAGCAACCCCGCTGATAAAAACCTAACTTAAAATGTTAGCCTAAATAGGTTCTTATGTGGAGGGGGCTTAAAATGAAAATTTTAGCCTAACAGGCTCTTAAAACCCAGGTTCTTATACGCGGGTTTTTACTGTAATTTCTTTGAGCTCGATTAGCTTTCAACTTATTCTGGGTGTTTTTATGTATGTAATTTTCTGTTTTAATTATCTGTTTTCTGTAACTAAGAGTATTTCTATCTGGGTAATGCGTGAAACTTAAAGTATTAATAACTTAGAGGCCCGTTTTCATTCTTGATGCAACGCTATCGTTTGTTTTTGTTTTGAGGCACTCTGATTGGCCTCCTTTTTTTTTTAGTTTCGACCCGAAAGTCTTCGCATGTTCATCGCGCATGTCGTGCTTAAGCTGCCGCATTCTGCATGCACGATTGTTCCAGACACGGGAACATTTAGGGCAGTTGAAATTTTAAGTTAACCTTCACAGTATTGCAAAATGTGCTTTTTCTTTTTTCCTCCGGAACGACATTCTTTTATGAAGCGTCTGTCCAGTTAGGTGTATAAATTGTTTTAGCAGCCTAATGAGTACAAATGTCAATGGTAATTTGTGAGGGGGGGACTAGCCTCCCTCTCAGGGCCGAGCAGCGCGGCAATGGGGGGAGGGGTTAGAATGTTGTTGGGGTAGGAGTGGGGAACTATAGTTGGCAATTCTTTACCTAGGCAGCCAATTTCTTTTTTCAGGTCAAAGATGCAGTTATTGAACAATTAATGAAGAATCAGGAACAAAAAGACCTGGAGGACTAGACACTAAGAGCTGAGCAAAGAAGAAACAGCGAAAAAAGAAAAGAAAAGGAAAAGCAAAAGAAAAAAAAGAAGTGAAACGACTTTTGCTGGCCGTTCTCTTATTTTCTTTCGTTCACAAGCTGAGCTGTGAACTTGAATTCCTTCACAACACACACACACACATAGAAACAAACCATAAAACTTACTGTCTATATCAATGTTCAAATTCTCATGACAGGACTCCATACATATCATAATATCCCAGTTGGGAGAATGTAATCATTTTCCTTTTTATAGTTAGTTTTTGTATCCTTATTATGTGTGTACAACAAGTTTGTGCTGTGTCACAAACGGATTTGCGTCAAATTACAGTTGACCTGTACCTCTTTAAATCCCCTTTTGATTGGCTCTTGTTAATCTACACCTCTTTTATTCGTAGGGTTAAGGACATTGTTTGTGATGTTTAGCTATTGTTTCGTTTGGCCAATTATAAAGTACCTTGTAAACAGTGGAGGTTTCCCCTCAGATTACCTTTGATAACTTGCTCAGGGGCCCGTTTCTCGAAAGACCCGGTAACTTACCGTGCCCGGAATCAGATTTTGATATCAAAGTCTGCAGAAAAGGAGGGCGTGTTCTGACCTCTGATGAAGTCCATTTTGTCTCTTTTGCTGATAACTTTACTGTACAATTTTCAAACCTTTTGAAACTTCCTCTAGAATGGAAAACAAAACAGCTTAACGGGCCCGTTGAACGGGAGCTTCGAGAAATAGGCCCCAGTACTGAATACTTGCGTCCAATGCCACAAGGATTGTAACATCGATTGATGTAGGAACACTGACTTGTATTAAGAAAAACAATTCATAATTCAAAACCGTGAGAATTTGGGGCTGTTACGCGATGTATAAGGTTTTTTGTCACACGAAACCCTCTTCAGACTGAAGAAATGTTCAAAATAATGATTTGGCCGTGTTGAAAAACATAGATGAATAAGGTTGTCTCCTAGAGAAGAGTATATTTCCAAGTTTGGGGAAAACGTAAGTGGAATCGAAAGCCACGAATTCGATAAACGTTTAAGAGTTTTTGTATCGTCCAATGGTTAGATATTATCTTGAATTGTAGTTTAATTGTTTTCAAGCCGCCGTGAATTAAAGTTGGTCATGCGCAGTACGGTACAGCCTTTTGGTACCCAATCCTCCGCGTTGAACGCGCTATGCGACCCCGCACTATTCACTGAGGTATTGAAGATGAAAGTAAAATATTTTATAGGAGAAATTTACCTGTGGCTGGCCACAGTAACCATAGATGAAAATATCCATACCATTTATTGAAAGTCATAAATTTATTACTTACTATAGAATTCAGCATAGCTTATAACATATTAGAGAAAAAATTATGTGCAATAAATTATATAAGTGATATATTTATATGGGGAAAAAATAATCTGAATGAAATCTAAAGCAATAAATTCCACGTAGCACAAAATTAAATGTTTTCTTAGTTGTTTTTCTTTCATCACTAGTTATAACTGTTGGGTGGATAAAAACTTTACGATTTGCCCATAAAACGTTTCTTTATATAAATGTGGATGGAATCAATGATGAACAACGCCTTGCATACGATTGGCGAGGCCGAAATTCAAATCGACCAATCAGGGTTCAGAAGGCGGGAAAACCTGTACTGTCCTTAGATCATTGCAGCATTGCAGTTGGAAAATTTTTTTGCGCTGGAGACGGCACAGAATTTTCACGAAAAGGGATATAATTCCAAAAACCAGATCAGATTGTGGAAAGTGAAAACATTTTTTCTCCAACCTTTCAATTTGGCGCCACTCGTAGTGGCTAGTCACTCGTAATTCGGTTACTAGTTAAATGTCACGGCAAAAATTAAGTCTAGGGGGGATTAAAATGGTTCCAAAATCCCAATTTTGATTTACTATGGTATGTAGAAACATTACCAATTAAAGCTGAACATGCGCGCTATCACGCAATTGGTCCAATGCAGATGACAGTCAAATTAATTAAACGTACATTTTCATAACATTGAAAAGAAAAAGAAATAGAAATTATTTCTTTATCCAACAGTACCTACTCAGAACTCATTCGCAAAGGGCTAAAACAAAGGTATACGTAGCCTTATAACTGACGTGGTCAGTCACTCAAAAAAACACAAACGTACAACTGGCTCCCAAAGGGTTGGAAACACAAACAAACTAGTCAGAGAACTTAGCAACTCCGCGACAGTTAAGTCATGATCTGTCATGATAGTCAATCGCTCTTCTTCCAAACAAATTTTTGAGTTAAATTGATTCTTAGCACAGCCAATATCATTTAGTAAAGAAATCTGTTGTCCTGAAAATGACAAACTTGATTAGATTTGTTTGTAAAATCTGAGAAAAAAATGTACAAATTCTGAAATCAGGAGAATGATTTGTCGTGGCTTCTCTGAAAAATACATTAAATCAGATCTAAAGAAGTGTAACTGTAGAATTACTTTTAATATTATTTTTATAAGTAATATTTTAATATTTTTGTAAGGCGCTTACAACAGGATTGGATAAGCGCTATATAAGTAGTTTTATTATTATTATTATTATTATTATTACAATAATATTATTATTATTATTATTATTATTATTATTATTATTATTATGATTGTTAAATAACTTACAAGTTGACTAAAGCAATAAGTAACTGCTGTGTAACTCTAAATCTATGGTCAATTATGCTCATATGCTTTTAAGTAAACCGTTTTAAATTACTCCTTCCTCTAAGCGGAAAAACAGCCAATAAGCGACAAAAACAGCACTGGCTGTCTGTTCGATGCTATTAACTTTTCTACAGGAAGTTATGTTTGCCATATCAGGCTAAATGCCCGTAGATTGACTCCAAAATTACTTTAACGCCATTCCGACACCAAATTCATTTGAAAACAAATGTTATACGCTATAATCTAAGAACTTTTAGAAGAATAGTTTCAGCCTAAAATCGGCACGAAAAAGAATATTGTAGCCTCGAGTCAGCCGGGAAGACAAGATTCTAATAAACAAGAGTGCAACATAACTACTGTGGGACTCAATGTCTATAAATCTCGTGTAAATAGAGCAGCAAGTCAATGAAATGTTATCATCATTTCAAACAATCCATCAAGGCAATGTTGTCGAGGTATGAGCGGCAAATCCTGTCAATTTCAAAGGAATAACATGTTAGTGAGGGTATTTCACAAAAACATTTAGAAAACAGTCCTAAGAAAGCACGCGCGCTGATTGGTTAAAAATCGTGTTGTATAACTCGATGGAGACACAGAACTAGCGCGCGCTGTTGACGTAGTGATGGCGCGAGCAAAGAGAATTTACATTTTGATATCAAAAGTTAACAAGTTGTTTTCCTTTTGCTCGTCGTGGTGTTTTCTAAAAGAAATAGAAAACATGTACTTCGTGTTTCTATTGAGTTATACAAACACTCGTGAAAGTTTGGGAGAACTCGAAAAAGCTGTGGAAACACTCGCCTGCGGCTCGTGTTCCCACAGCATTTCTCGTTCTCCCAAACTTCCACTCGTGTTTGTATAACTCGATAGAAACACGGTACATGTTTTCTATTTCTTAAATGATGACCCTATGATGACCCTTTTTCGTGCGTTTTTAATATATATGGAGCGCGATTTATTTCTTTAGCATACTAGGGTGAAAAGATGTACCTGCCAAAACGCCAGAAGCTTTAATTTAATTTGGATAGGAGAAAAATGGTTTAAAGGAGCATTGTCATGGTATTTTAAATTATTTTGTCTACGTACATACTTACCTCAGTTTAAATTAAAGTAAATTTGAAAATAGTGGTTTAAATAAAAAATTTAGGCTAAAATTTTGTAACATGCGCAAACCGTTGAAATGTGTTCTCTTTCGCATTTAACTGACGAAAATGGTGTGACCAAGATGATCATGTCGGGCAACACTCCTCTCCAGTGGAGATGCTGACTTGGGTAGCGCTAGGTCATCAAGCTTTGAATTGTCTCAGTAACACAGTTTGTCACTCACCTTTCATTTAACTGGCTTTTATCAAGTTAAGTTACTTGTTGTGGACACGATGATGCTTTGAAAGCGTTGATCTGAACGAGACAAAAAAAAATGGGAAATTAATGATAACTCTTTTCGTCTCAGGGCAAAGCTTAAAAAGCCCCTCACCGACTCAATAACTAAAATTTTCACATTTGCATGGCAATATCGGTTGTAAATAAAAGAGGATTTCTGATATTCTCTCCACATGTTTGCGTCAGATTACATTGATGTAACTTATAAGACTTTAATTGACTTATTAGCATTCTTTTTTGTCTTCTCGATCTTAAAGCAGCCGATGGAGAGCCTGTGCTCCTTAAGGTGCAAGTCTCTCAATCTAGATCTTTATCTCCAGAAGTAACAGTTTTTAAATATTTCTTCAAAACAACTTAGACCTTTTTCCTTAACTAATTATGTGGGTGCAATTTCTTCAAATGGAAATATAAAACTCTTTGCAAACAGACCAGCAAAACTGTAAAGAACTCACCTCTCAGCAAATGCCATTCCACACTTAGAACACTGAAAGGGTCGTTCACCAGTGTGAGTGCGCATGTGCGTAGTTATCGAGGAGGACTGGGAGAAACATTTTCCACACACGGGGCAAGGGTAGGGTTTCTCTCCTGTGTGGGTTCTCATGTGTGCCACTCGGTTTGCTGACTGGGCAAAGGCTTTAGGACAGTATACACACTTGAAAGGTTTTTCGCCGGTATGCCTTCTGATGTGAACAACCAAAGACGATTTGCGAGAGAATGTTTTGTTACAGGTTGTGCATTGAAATCTCTCTTTCTTCAGAACTTTAGAGCATTTCTTCTTTGCTCCTGTAATGACAGCATTCTTTAATGAGAAAAAAAGACATACATTTCAGTTTTTTTAAGGCAAACTTCTCTGCGACGTTAGGAACATTAGCTCGGGAGCCAAGAAGTCGATTAAAAATAGGGGTCTTTCGCGGTACCTTGAAGGGTATTGAGCTGAAAAAAGTAAGTGTCAGTTTAAGTGTTGTTTTTGAATTGGTGCCTCTTAGGGGTAAAAATATTTAAAGCGACGCCTACAAAACGGTACCTTGGTACCCCTAGGGGTCTTTCAATTTTTTCCGAGAGCACTCTGTCCTCTTTATGTGAGAATATTCCCCAGGAGGTCCCACATAAGGCGAGAAAAAGGTGGTCGAGTTGCAACTTCGTTCCCAGGGCTTTTCTCTCTCTTGGGAGGGAAACGCCCTGGGAACGAGATTGTCGAGATGGGAATAGACCTTTTTCGCTTGTACATTTTGTTTTCCCAATACAGATCATGTGATGACACTCAGGAGATTTGATCCTTTGTCTTGTTCATTAAAAAGAGTACATGCAGACATATTCATGCTTGCATGTACCCTTATTAATGAACAAAACAAAGGCTCAAATCTCCAGAGTATCATCACATGATCTGTATTGGGAAAACAAAATGTACAAGCGAAAAAGGTCTATTTCTGAGATGTCGGGAATCGGTAAAAAGAGAAGGGAATTCACAACATTGGGTAATATTTTGGGCAAACAAAAAGAATGGCAGTCGAAATCGTTTCATTATCTTCACGCAGTACTGTTTATAAAATCATTATTTAAACTGACTTACAGCTATAGAAGGAGATTATGGATGCGATTATGGTAACGAAGGCTCTAGGAACGAGATTTTCCAGTGAGCCGTTACATGACCGGACGGAAGACGCGTGCACTATAAGTGCCTCCCGTTGTCCCATACAAAGCCTTAGAAAAGTTTTCTAAGGCTTTGTATGGGGCAACGAAAGGTATTTACAGTGCACGCGTTTTCGGTCCTGTCATGAATGTATATAAACATTAGGATTCTGAGACTGCGCAGTGGGGACTGGAAATCTTCCTTAACCATCCTGGTTCTTTTATGGTTTATTTTTATCTCATTGGCGTCTTTCCATTTTAGCAACCTATTATTTTCAGGTTTCCTTTAATTTAAACATTAAAGGCAATTTTGTAGGTGACCAAAATGACTTAATTCTCTTGGTTTAATCGACTGTTGCATGTTTACAAGCCTCTACTAATTTCGGAGTACAAATCACGGCCTCGATCGGTCACCAATATCTTTGATATTCTTGTTAGTGAGAATTAAATTTTCGTATCAACAGACAGTAGATGAAACGAATTTTATAAATTTGTTACCTGAAAAATAATCGGTGATCCATCTCTGTACACCACTGGCAACCCATGTCCACGCTGCGGGCTCAGAGCATAGAGTACACGTGCAGCGGAATTGATCATAGGACGGCCATGTTGCGAAGGCTGCTGAGTAAGGGCGTCTCCACCAAAGCAGGGAAATTGACAAGGACATGTGATACATGGAGGCTTCAATTGTTTTGTAGTTAGTATCTTTGGATACTGGCTGCTTGTAGAGATAGAAAAACACATCTAGCCATAATTTCAGTTTAAGATATACTTGTAAATAACTATTCTTACGCGGTCCGGTGATATCCGAATTAAGGTGGCTGAACACAGTTTTTGATACCTCTGTTTCATTTACAGTTTTCTCTAAAACCCTTGATCCTTTGGTCACCAAAAATGGCAGCAAGCAAGTTAACAACACAAACTTCAAGTTTTTGATAATTAAGCTGACGTATGTACCGTTGCCATGGCAACATGATCAAATATAAACAGGTGTTTAAAATCGGTTTTGTTTATTTGCAGAAAATCTAGTCATTAGATTTTCTTTATAATTTGCATGCAACAAGCTTGTAACGATACTCGTAAGTTAGCGCTATTTTAATAATAATTTAACAAACAGATCATTAATTATCCCTCTTTGAAGGTTCACTGGCATATCTTGAATTTCCTTTGTTAAAGTTGAATTTTTTTTCAATCCTCCAGTTACTTATTTCCTAAAGTATTTTCGTGCCAAATTTCGTGAAATTCTAATGAGTGGTTCTCGAGAAATAAGCGCCTCCGAGAAGTCAATTTTTCACTCAATCGCACTTTTTTCGACTTACTACGCATGCGCTGCATTTAACTGGGTTCTTTTAGCAACAAAGAAATAGCAGAGCTGAGTTCTTTGCATCGTTACCTTTCTAACATACCTTTGTAATAAAAGAGTAAAACCATCAATTCAATACATTGTGTTCATTTGTGAAGAAAAATATAGTACAGATAGCGCAGACATTGAGCAAATAAAATGATCGCTCTATGCCATGTTTGTTTTTATGCAATACTTGTGCGCGCGCTGAATCGCGTTAGCAAGAGCGCGCGCCAAAACTGTGTTCGGCCACCTTAATTCCTTGCTCTCCTTTTAAGTTGTACTTTAGGGCAACGTTTAGGTGAGAACCCAAACTTAAGACTGGTGACTACGTGGTACAGCCTTTTTTCTGGAGTTGATAAAATGCTTATTTTGTGGCTGTTACCATTTCAAGTTTGTCTCTCATCTTTCTTCCTTTCTCGACTAATTTGACACTGGGTCAACCTAATTTATGAGTTGCCGACCTGCATGTCAGAGAGAGAGAGAGAGCGTTTGATCGAATGCAATGAACCGCTAGCCTCTTTGCTACGTAACGTTCAAAACGAAAGTACCAGTACGTTGCAAAATAAATGGAAAATATGATAACAAAACTGACTGTATAAGAGTAATAATATCGTCTTAAATTGTTCAAGGGCGTACGGGCACCGTGGGACTTAGGGGCCGGTGACCCTCTTGCCCGGAAGAACTACGCAAAGCCCGAATAAGTGATTGTGGAAATCGGGATGCAAACGCACTCAAATTGCATGAAAAACAAAAACGTTCACAGTTCTCACATCTAATAAAACTTCTATAAGTCCAAACTAGTTATATTAAAAGCTTGCATACTCCATGACATTGTTCAGTTCTAACAACAGTCTCAATTTTTGCCCCAATCTATGATTATCGTAGCAAAGGAAGCTGCAGCTCACGGCCCCCCAACACCCCCCAGCTCGTACGCTTATGTTAAGAACAAACCTGTAGCTCGTTACAAATCTGCTGGCCAGTAGCTTGCAGGCGTCAGGTACAATTGTGAGCCTCGTGTTAGGAGGGGAGTCATTCTTTGTTGGACTAGGTAGCATTTTACCTGGAGAAATGATCTAAACATAAGAGTTACTAGAATTAACCTTTTCCGCCCAACATCTCATATATTGGCGATGGGAGGTTGTGCTCTTTGTACCACTTGTGACGTTATCAATATTTAAATGTCACCAGATAGTCTTGATAAGGATAGACCCATCCGTGCATCAGGTATAATAATGCAATTGATTGTGAGTGTTCATGTTCATGAGTGTTTACTCTTTCAACAACATAGTGTCGTGTTAATTAGGGAATGAGGCAATGAGCAAATAGTAATTAGTATGTGAGCAAGGATTAATTAGTAAGTGACGCAAATGAGAAATGCTTTGTTATTTAATGAATCAAAATTGCGGTAATAACTTTAATGGGAAGTAAAGGTTTCATAAGTGAAGTCATCTCCCTAAATCATACAATTAGGAAGCAATTAAAATGTTGCCGCGAGCTCTCGAGTTTCATAATTAGATAATTATTGCATCTTAATAAGTTGAAGTTACAGCAATTTGTCCTATTGCCAATGTAGCTGAGGCAAGAAGTAATTTTTGTTTTGTGGCTACCGAGGAAAAAAACAGGCAGTAAGTTCAAAACAATTGACTCTACGTCCGCCCAGTACATACCCTTGAGGCATTTTCCATTCGGCCAAAGTGCCGATTTGTATATCTGGAAATTTCTTGTGGCGAATAGAATTTCATTCTGTGGAATATCCAGCAAAGAGGACAAAATACAGAGCTATAGTTAAACTTTCGAAAATTTTTAACCGTGACTGAATTTTTGTTGCAATGTATTTCTTCAAGTAATTTCCGCCGGAATTTTGGTTGAACATTTCGCAATTCGGAAATTGCATGAACAATTTTCAGTTTATTTGACAACTTTCTAAGGGAATTTCAATACCATTTGCACCCGTTTCCAAAGTTACAGAATTTTTAATTGTATACTGAGAAAGCGCCCTTAATTATGTTTCATTTTCCATCGAAAAATGTCCAGTTTGGCTTAAAAATTTCATTTTGATGCTGTTAATTTTTGATCTAAACAAAAAAACTATGAGAGCTTGAATTTCATACAGCTGTTAAGTTAGCCTGGATTTTTTTCTGGTAACTTTTTTTTCAAGGAGAACCGGTTTAAAAAGCAAATAAGGTGTTTATAACTTACTTGATTGTCTTTTTCAATATTATCAGTCCAGCAGCTAACTCGTAACAGAAACTATGCACTAAGTGATACGTGCCTACCAAAGCAACTTGGTCTAATTGATTTACTTTCCCAGGTAATATCGCTACTTATTGACTGCTGTGACATCGCGGCAACTTTGAAATTCATAAGGTTTCTAAATATTTACTCTGTTGCTATGAAGATGTTTTTTCTCACTACTGAACTACCAACTTCTATTCATAATTAGTAATTTTTGATTTCAAAATCTGAATTGAAGGCTGATTGCAAAACTCTTTCCAAACTCGAAAACATGTTCCAGAGCATTACGTTTTTGCTTCAACGGGCTTTGGTTGTCTTGGCAGCCGCTAAGTCTATTGACAAATATTTTGAACACAGTTTCTATCTCTATAGTGATTAAAACCACAGGTTAAGGTGAATAAGAAAGTTGTTTTTGCAGACAAATAATAAGCCATATTCTTATTCTCGATAAAGGACTGGAACTAGCATGGAACTAAGACTAATGGGTGGAGCATTTTGAAATCCCAGTCTTTCGCGAAAAAAGAAAGCACTTTCTAACAACGTTTACTTTGTGTGTCAAATGCAAGAAAACTTATACATGCGTACGGAACGATGACACTAAGTATTTTGAAGGTAACGAACCTGAAGAACAAAAATCACTTTTCAAACGCGGATTGGCTCAAATTAGGAATTATTGTTTCTGCGTTGATGCGCGCGCTAAATAATAAAAAAAATGACCAATGATAGGGCAGATGGCCATTGCCATAGCTTTGCTTGGATTTATCGACCTTGGACGTTCGGTGACCCCTATTTTTCTAATAATCATTTTCCCCTAATAATCAGAGTGGGAAGTAAAAGAAGATTCAAGATTTCTGTCCACAGAACAAGGAATCCTGCCATCTCGAGCTTGCAAGGCACCTAGAATTATGGTTCGGCTAAATCTCAACAGCTGACTAAATTCACTTAATGGGTCCACTTAAACAATAATTGGCAGAGACTTACATTTCACTTCAAAGATCTAATTGCAATATTTTTGGGCTTGCAGGCACTGTTCGCTAGCGAAGCCCGATTTTTTCAGTTTTAGGGTGTTTTCCGGGCATTTTCACTCCAAAACGAAGTCGGTGAACCCCCAGTTTTTTACATTTCTGGCATAACTAACTCATCATGTTATAGTGCTAAAAGTCTCAGAAAAAAAAGTCAATGTTGGAAAATTTTCGCGCGAACGTCCTTAAGCAAACCATGACGACGAGACGACGGCAACGAGAAAGTCACCAAAAAAAGAGGTTTAATGCGCAAAACAATAGCTGTGCACGTGAGTTATAAGTCTTTGTACATTTCTTTGCCGTCCTCTTCAAAACAACAACGTTAAATGGGGAAGCTCTGAGTACACAGTTTGAGGAAAGCGAACGTCGGCGGCTAATTTTTCGCACTACCATTTGAAATGAAGGCTGTCATTGCATATTTAGCCAGAGCACTTTTGCCGAGCTATCGGCTTAATGAAAAGATCTAGACAAATGCGAATTTCGCTGATAAAATATCAATTCACATTTTTACTAAGAGTCGTCCTCGGAATCGCCGTCGTCGTTGCTTTAGCTCCCTAATGACATCTTTTCAACGTAGTTTCATAAGCCTTAATGTAAATTTCACGTATTTTCTTTTCCTCTTAGCCTGGGCCGGGTTGTTCGAAAGCCGGTTAACGTTAACCCAGGATTAAACGTTAACTGAGGCATTATTTTTTTCTTGTTTAAAAAGTTTTTTCACCTCTGATGTTTGGTGCAGTTTGAGATTACTACAGCTCAAAACTGAAGGGCAAACAACATAAACAGATAACCTAACCAGAACTTTTCAAAATTGAAATCAAAATTCTCGCTAACCCTGGGTTAGCTTAAGGACGGTGCCTACTATTGTTATTGCGCATACGGTCTGCGCATCTCGAGATACTCGGATTTCCTATGGGTGGTGCTTATAATACAGGGTTATTTTTGCGCGGTTCAAAACTATGCGGAGAAAGTAGAACTTAGCAAGTGCTCTTGGTATCCAAAAAGAAAATTGGGGGTAACCACGCATTTTTCAGAGATAATTAAGCTTCAATTGGGAAAAAAACGCCATACATTGCTTTGTATTTTAAAGCTTTATACAAATATTGCTGATTAATTATCTTCGAAAAATGCGTGGTAACCCCCAATTTTCTTTTCGGATTTCAATAGCACTCGTTATGATTTGCTTTTCCTGCATATTCAGTGAACCGCGCAAAAATACCTTTGAATTAGTAGGCACCGTCCTTAATCGGGCTTTGAACAACCCGGCCCTGGTGAACCACATTCTGCGCATTTGAAGATCAGAAAACAAACACACGTTGGCCAAAGATGAACCCGAAAGAACAGAAAATGACAACAGAAGTTGGTAATGTAAGGTTGAATTTTTGATTTGGGGTTAAAAATAAAGACAAACAACTTTAAGCTAGAGTCATTAGGAAGTTTAAGAAAACAACAACGGCAACAGCAACGGGAACTTCGCTAAAAGGTTGCTGGTTGGCTGTGCACGTGCGTTATAATTCTTGGTACATTTCTTTGTCGTCCTCTGCAAAAACAACAACGTAAAAGTGACCAAATTCTGCGTTGGGTGAAGAACATGGATCCATCCCAATGGATAATTTTTATAACTGATTTATATTTCGAATTTTACGCTGTGTTCCATAACCAGTTTCGAGTTTGACAAACAGAAACATACTAAATGACTTCAGAGTATCAAGAGATTCCTAGCTACGGGGATGTCGCTACGTAAAATATCAAGTCAGTTTTAATCGACACTGCACCTTGCTGCCGTAGTTTCTTTAACTCCCTCAGTTAGCTTACAGGTGACGCCATCATTTTCTAAATTCCGAAACTAAAGAGGCACCAAAGTTTTTATCCTCGTCAGGCATACGAGGGGGTGGGTTATATCTGTTTACAAGTTTTCAGCTCAGTAGCATGCTTCGCCTAAAAACCAGCGCATTTTGAATTTCAGAATTATATTGGTGCGTGAGAGAAAGATACGAACGAGTTTCTGTCGAAAAATATATACTTACCACGTGATTTTTAGCCTGTTCAGAAGTTAAACTATTAAGAAAAGTGTTTATGTGAATGCTTGTTTGTGCAGCACAGATAATCGGTCGCCTAGATAGCCAAAGTACGTTCTAGATGTTTGCACTATTTTCCGGCCGTCATATTAGTGTACCACGGAGTTACCCCAACATGGCGGCTCCATACTGGGCTCTGTAAATTTGTACAAAATATTTCGACGAATATCTGAGGTTTACAGGAACGCTAAGACTTAAAATTTGGAGAAGCGTCTTTTTATCAATCTCTCATAACATCACAATATATTGACTTTATCCACTGAATGGTTTTTGAATTACTTTTTTATTGCATGACAGTGGAAGCCAAGAATTGAAGGCTAAACTATTTGGCTTTTTCAAACTGAAGGACAACAGTAACAACAACTTAAACCGTATTGATGTCTGAGAGCCAGTTTATTATATTATTGAAATTTGCAACGTAACATAAAAGACTACCTAAAAATTATATGTGAAAACAGTCATGAATACTTCACATGGTAATTCTAAAGCGGTCCAATGTTTAATCATGTCACGTGTGACATCGGCGCACGATTTCAGCTTTTTGAAACCGAAACCGTATGATAACCTATCACTAATAAAACAATGATTAAATTCGGTTTTTGTGATATCCAGAATAATCAAGGTCTCGGTAAGGGTAATCCGAAGGCTGAGGCTGATAACCCTTACCTCGACCTTGACCTCATACAGTAATAGTTGCCCCCGCAGGGTTTTGGCCCAGAGGCCAAAACTCGAGGAGGCATTATAGTTTCCCCCGCGTATACGTATAAAGAATGTATGAAATATTGGTGTAGTATGCGAATCAATCCCGATTTGATGAAACTAGGCGCGCACGGTGGTCCCGGTTAATTTTTCAGTCAGCTCGCAAGGCAATGCTACATGGGTAATTCTTGCCACCTACCCTGGGTGCCAGAGGGATTTTTTTTCGTAACGAAGCTGCGATTGTGAGCGGCGAAGCCGCGAAAAAAAATCCTCTGGCACCCAGGGTACTTGCTACCAGGAACACGAGGAGGAGATCGAGGAAGATATTATTTGCTGCATGAGGAGGAGAGGATCTTTCCGAAATATATCTTAGGGCTGGTATCTGTCGCCACAGTGATTTCTTCATATCTTGAATTCAAAGGTTATTCAGCAGTACCAGTTTGAACTGTCTGGACACAAATCAGCAAAGGGGTCGACAGACTCGACCCAAACACCACACGTATAAAGATCACGTTTATATTGATCGCTTATTTTTATTGAGTAATCTTTCGTGGCGTAGAACCCATGTGACGGACAAAAAGTTTGACTCTAATTTGCATATATGGCAACTGTAACGCGATACTTCTGTCTGTTCTGTTTACATCTCGGAAAATAAATCTCGACTTCTGTTCTGCTTTCGAGATACGTTTGCTCGTAGAGTCCTCGTATATCAAGATAAATGATTTGTTTCAGTATCAAACTAGAACAACAGAGTGGTTTGATATTTTTTTCCAGAATGCACTTCGTGAAAGTATTATGTAAAGAGTATCATGTAAAGAGTATCATGTGATAGAATGAGTTCACACAGAATGTGTTGGTTTAGTTAACTTATTTGTTGATTCTTTGGATCATATGTATGATAAGATGCCTAAGTTACTTGAACAGTATAAGTGATATAGTTTACAAAAAAATATAAAATTTCAGTTCATACAATAAATATTAGTTTCTTTTCACGCATGGAATTTTCATAAGAATTTTATACCCTTGACGGATAAAATAGAAGCGGGCGCAGATTTAGTGTGAACTATTACTAGTTTAAAATACAAATCGTAAAATCTGAAGAAATTAACGTTATGTATGCAAGGAACTATCTGGAACATGATCTCAAAAAGTCGAAAAACGAAAGTTACATTTTCAATAGGGAAGCCTAAAAATAATTCACTTTCAGTTTATCATTATTTTTCCTTATTATAGATTTATTTTGTAAATTTTCAGTCTCAAAGGGAAGACTTATAAATAAAAATTCTCTCAATGACACGACCGTTATAAATCTAAATCAAGATATTATCAAGATAATCTCTTGTCTAAATATTATATAGATACATATATCTTTTCTAACACCTAAATGCTTGTAATGACACTGAAGCGCGTTGAGAGAAAGTTAAAAAAGTTAAATTCTGACCGAAATTTCGGAAATTTTGGTAAAATACTAAAAATTGATTACAACTCACTTAATATTGTCATCTTGGTGCTCTGCAAACAAATTTGGTGTAATGTCAAAATACTTAGTCGTAATTTTTATCCTAGCTTAGCTAAAAATACCAGCAAAATCACAGTGCTCCTTTATTAAGGGAAGTAAGATGCAATGACTCATTGTTTGATGTGCCATTATCTGTGGACACGGTGATGGAATTTCGCTGATAAAATATAAATTCACATTTTTACTAGGAGTCGTCCTCAGAGTCACCGTCGTCGTTGCTTTAGCTCCCTAATTACATCTTTTCAACGTAGTTTCATAAGCCTTAATGTAAATTTCACGTATTTTCTTTTCCTCTTAGCCTGGTGAACCACATTCTGCGCGTTTGAAGATCAGAAAACAAACACACGTTGGCCAAAGATGAGCCCGAAAGAACAGAAAATGACAACAGTAGTTGGTAATGTAAGGTTTAATTTTTGATTCGGGGTTAAAAATAAAGACAAACAACTTTAAGCTAGAGTCATTAGGAAGTTTAGGAGAACAACAACGGCAACAGCAACGGGAACTTCGCTAAAAGGTTGCCGGTTGGCTGTGCACGTGCGTTATAATTCTTGGTACATTTCTTTGTCGTCCTCTGCAAAAAACAACAACGTAAATGACCAAATTCTGCGTTGGGTGAAGAACGTGGATCCATCCCAATGGATAATTTTTATAACTGATTTATATTTCGAATTTTACGCTGTGTTCCATAACCAGTTTCGAGTTTGACAAACAGAAACATACTAAATGACTTCAGAGTATCAAGAGATTCCTAGCTACGGGGATGTCGCTACGTAAAATATCAAGTCAGTTTTAATCGACACTGCACCTTGCTGCCGTAGTTTCTTTAACTCCCTCAGTTGGCTTACAGGTGACGCCATCATTTTCTAAAATCCGAAACTAAAGAGGCACCAAAGTTTTTATCCTCGTCAGGCATACGAGGGGGTGGGTTATATCTGTTTACAAGTTTTCAGCTCAGTAGCATGCTTCGCCTAAAAACCAGCGCATTTTGAATTTCAGAATTATATTGGTGCGTGAGAGAAAGATACGAACGAGTTTCTGTCGAAAAATATATACTTACCACGTGATTTTTAGCCTGTTCAGAAGTTAAACTATTAAGAAAAGTGTTTATGTGAATGCTTGTTTGTGCAGCACAGATAATCGGTCGCCTAGATAGCCAAAGTACGTTCTAGATGTTTGCACTATTTTCCGGCCGTCATATTAGTGTACCACGGAGTTACCCCAACATGGCGGCTCCATACTGGGCTCTGTAAATTTGTACAAAATATTTCGACGAATATCTGAGGTTTACAGGAACGCTAAGACTTAAAATTTGGAGAAGCGTCTTTTTATCAATCTCTCATAACATCACAATATATTGACTTTATCCACTGAATGGTTTTTGAATTACTTTTTTATTGCATGACAGTGGAAGCCAAGAATTGAAGGCTAAACTATTTGGCTTTTTCAAACTGAAGGACAACAGTAACAACAACTTAAACCGTATTGATGTCTGAGAGCCAGTTTATTATATTATTGAAATTTGCAACGTAACATAAAAGACTACCTAAAAATTATATGTGAAAACAGTCATGAATACTTCACATGGTAATTCTAAAGCGGTCCAATGTTTAATCATGTCACGTGTGACATCGGCGCACGATTTCAGCTTTTTGAAACCGAAACCGTATGATAACCTATCACTAATAAAACAATGATTAAATTCGGTTTTTGTGATATCCAGAATAATCAAGGTCTCGGTAAGGGTAATCCGAAGGCTGAGGCTGATAACCCTTACCTCGACCTTGACCTCATACAGTAATAGTTGCCCCCGCAGGGTTTTGGCCCAGAGGCCAAAACTCGAGGAGGCATTATAGTTTCCCCCGCGTATACGTATAAAGAATGTATGAAATATTGGTGTAGTATGCGAATCAATCCCGATTTGATGAAACTAGGCGCGCACGGTGGTCCCGGTTAATTTTTCAGTCAGCTCGCAAGGCAATGCTACATGGGTAATTCTTGCCACCTACCCTGGGTGCCAGAGGGATTTTTTTTCGTAACGAAGCTGCGATTGTGAGCGGCGAAGCCGCGAAAAAAAATCCTCTGGCACCCAGGGTACTTGCTACCAGGAACACGAGGAGGAGATCGAGGAAGATATTATTTGCTGCATGAGGAGGAGAGGATCTTTCCGAAATATATCTTAGGGCTGGTATCTGTCGCCACAGTGATTTCTTCATATCTTGAATTCAAAGGTTATTCAGCAGTACCAGTTTGAACTGTCTGGACACAAATCAGCAAAGGGGTCGACAGACTCGACCCAAACACCACACGTATAAAGATCACGTTTATATTGATCGCTTATTTTTATTGAGTAATCTTTCGTGGCGTAGAACCCATGTGACGGACAAAAAGTTTGACTCTAATTTGCATATATGGCAACTGTAACGCGATACTTCTGTCTGTTCTGTTTACATCTCGGAAAATAAATCTCGACTTCTGTTCTGCTTTCGAGATACGTTTGCTCGTAGAGTCCTCGTATATCAAGATAAATGATTTGTTTCAGTATCAAACTAGAACAACAGAGTGGTTTGATATTTTTTTCCAGAATGCACTTCGTGAAAGTATTATGTAAAGAGTATCATGTAAAGAGTATCATGTGATAGAATGAGTTCACACAGAATGTGTTGGTTTAGTTAACTTATTTGTTGATTCTTTGGATCATATGTATGATAAGATGCCTAAGTTACTTGAACAGTATAAGTGATATAGTTTACAAAAAAATATAAAATTTCAGTTCATACAATAAATATTAGTTTCTTTTCACGCATGGAATTTTCATAAGAATTTTATACCCTTGACGGATAAAATAGAAGCGGGCGCAGATTTAGTGTGAACTATTACTAGTTTAAAATACAAATCGTAAAATCTGAAGAAATTAACGTTATGTATGCAAGGAACTATCTGGAACATGATCTCAAAAAGTCGAAAAACGAAAGTTACATTTTCAATAGGGAAGCCTAAAAATAATTCACTTTCAGTTTATCATTATTTTTCCTTATTATAGATTTATTTTGTAAATTTTCAGTCTCAAAGGGAAGACTTATAAATAAAAATTCTCTCAATGACACGACCGTTATAAATCTAAATCAAGATATTATCAAGATAATCTCTTGTCTAAATATTATATAGATACATATATCTTTTCTAACACCTAAATGCTTGTAATGACACTGAAGCGCGTTGAGAGAAAGTTAAAAAAGTTAAATTCTGACCGAAATTTCGGAAATTTTGGTAAAATACTAAAAATTGATTACAACTCACTTAATATTGTCATCTTGGTGCTCTGCAAACAAATTTGGTGTAATGTCAAAATACTTAGTCGTAATTTTTATCCTAGCTTAGCTAAAAATACCAGCAAAATCACAGTGCTCCTTTATTAAGGGAAGTAAGATGCAATGACTCATTGTTTGATGTGCCATTATCTGTGGACACGGTGATGCTTGACTAGTGTTGACCTGTGTAAATGAGATAAAAAAACAAGAGAAAACAATTATTTTTGACACTGACAGATATCCGAGCTAAATTGAAATTGAAACGATGATGGTAACGATGATGATGATGATCACGACGAGGATGATGATGATAACGATAATGGTGATGATGATGATGACGACAACGACGATGACGATGACGATGATGATAACAATAATGGTTATTGTAATGATGATGATGTAATGATGATGACGACAACGACGACAATGATGATGATAACAATAATGGTGATGATGGTAATGATGCTGATGACGACGACGATGATGATAATGATAATGGTGATGATGATGATGATGATGATGAGGATGACGATGATAATTAAGACAACGACAACAACGATGATGATGATGATGACTATAAAACTATAAAAAGACCAGAGACGTGATTGATTTTTAATTGCAAACAATAATTAAGCGCACCTGTCGGCAAAGCGTTTTTTGCATTCCATGCACTGATAAGGCTTCTCTCCTGTGTGTCTTCTGACGTGTACTCGGAGGGAATTCGACTGAGAAAATCTCTTTAGACAGATAGTACAGGCGAAAGGCCTCTCCCCAGAGTGCTTGCGCAGATGCACGGTGAGGTTGCCAGACTGAGTGAAGGTTCGGGGGCACTGTGTGCACTTGAATGGTCTGTCTCCACTATGAATCCGCATGTGAACCTTCAGAGCTGAGGGGCGTAGGAACATCTTGTTGCAGATTTCACAAGCCAATTTCCTGCACATGCCCTGTTTGGCCTTGTTGTTCGTCCGGCTCAGTGGCACTGTAGCCACCATGGGTGGCACACCGCTGATATACGGGGGTATCATGGGCTCGTAATTGAAGTGATACGCGTCCAAAAGAGGAGAAGCCTTGGTTGCGCCGCGGAGCTGAGGATGCATATTGCAGTTGGGAAACTGGCAATGAGTTGTAACTGTGGTTTCTGGGTACACTTGCCATGGGACAGTAGTTGCTGGTGCGCGCATCCGGGTACTAAGAAGAAGAATCACTGTAAGTTTTAGAACAAGAAGTAGTAAAAAAGAGCTAGTAATCCGGGTTCAGTAAACCGGAAGTGGGAAAACGGAAGAGAGAAAATCTTTGGTATTAAGGAACTGGGGTGTTGCTACTATCTCTAAATGGGACGCCTGTTCATCGCAGCGTATCCGTTGCAGTCTAACAGGTTGCCGTAGTTACCACTTCACAGGAACCCCTTAATTATCCCTAGCTGTAGAGAGTCATTGGGAGAGGACTGTCCATTCCTAGGGCACAAACGCATTTTTATCGTTCTTCGCTTCGATCAGCCGCCCCAATAGAAAACATCTTTTTTACAAGTAAAGAAGACGAATAATACAGCAAATTGTGGAGGGAGCCGCCAGCAATAATCAAGTTTATTTACACGAATCTGAGACACGCTGAATACAGGTTACAGAGCCAGTGAGTATAAGAAAATGCCACACGCTGTAGTTATGCAACGATAATTATAAGGAAAAACGGCTTCGAGTAAACTGGTCGGCGTCAAGTGATGTGATGTTCACAAGGAGTGGTACATAAAGGTTTAATTATTGTAATGGAAAGTAAGCTATACTACCTAATTCAACACTGAAAGAAATAAATGATTCTTATCTCTTAATACATTCTGATTAATTAGGTGGCTCATAACAGTTTCCACACTTAGAATTTGATAGGTCGGCATAACCATTCTTTATCACTTGATGCCACAATCACGGCATCAAAAAACGGCCCAACCAATGGTGAACACATTGTTATAATTTTCGTAACTCAATAGGTTACCATAGCAACAGTATAGCCTCCTAAAAACACCCTTAATTACATCTTTTGGGGCTTATAATACAAAAACGGCACGGTGAGATTGGCTAAGTTAAAGAGCCACTTTAATTTTTCCAAAATGTGAAGTGTCTCTGAACGCCACCTACAGAATTTTATAAATTAGCCAAAAATTGCGCCTTGATAATATAAAAGAATTTCACCCTGCCGTGTTTGAATTATAAGCCCCTAAAGCTGTGACTAAGGTTGTTTTTTGGAGGTCATGCTGTTGCTATGGTAACCTATTATGATACGAAAATGATAACAACATCTTCACCAATGGTTGGGCATTTTTATTAAACCATGACTGTAGCATCAAGTGATAAAGAGTGGCTATTACAAACCATCAAAATTTAAGTGCTGGAAACTGTTCAGAGCCACCTAAAGTAGGCATTTACCAGGCTCACCTCTC